>JAXBDA010007468.1:0-17467 GCA_036023075.1 Gaultheria prostrata
TATATATGTCTCAATCCGCTTTGAAATGAGGGAGATATGAGAATTTTACCAAAATGACTCTTTTTCCGACCACCTGAGGGTAAAATCATCATAACTTTTGATGTACAAATTATTTTGTGTTCAAACCCATGGGTTAGAAAGTAGACTTAACAAGCTTTTCAACGGTACCAACCACGCGCAAAACGGAGTTCGGTAGCACCCGGGGAAGCCCCGCCAATTTTGGCTCAAAAATAAACTCAACTGTACGGCTACCCCTACAAGCCGTACGGTTCCCTTTTTTTCTCATCCTAGCCGTACGGCTACCCACCTAAGTCGTACGGATCTCCCTCCTAGCCGTACAGCTGGAATCGTTATCCACTGCTAGAAAATCCCAGAAAATCGGTGCGCAGAGATTTTATGCGATTCGGTTAATCATTCTGTATCTTTTGCGTGATTCAGTCGACCTCCTGCGCCTATATATATATCTCCTCCTCCTTACAGTGAAAATTACCCACGGTGAGATCAATCAGAGAGTTTTTTCGGTAACCGTGAGCGCGAAACCCACGTCCGAACCTTCAATAAAACTTCCAAACCTCAACTTCTTCCTTTCTCTCAATTTCAAGTCTTCAGTACATTCAAAACGTACAAATCCCCTTCACCCGAATTCCGCTATCGAAAATACCGAAGTTTTCACACACTGTTCGTATTTCGAAGGTATAAACGTATTCTCTAAGCCGAGTTTCTAACTCCGGCCCTCTGAGGGGATTTCCCCGAGTCGAGAATGGTTCCGGTAACCATTTCTAGACTCGGGTGATATTTTCGATTATTGCTCGGTACGATCTACGTGGGGAAGTACATTTTATTATGTTAACTCTTTTAAAACGAAACCAAGTTATTGGTGGTGTATCTACCAAGAAAAAATGGGTTTTCAAGCAAAACGGGGGTTCTGTTAAAAAATACAAAATTTTCAAAATAACGAAGGAGGGGTAGCCGTGCGGCTACCATGCCCAAACCGTACGGCTACCTACACAAGCCGTACGACTACTATTTAAAATAAAAAATCCTCCCCTGTTCTTCCCCTGTTCACCCCTATTTTTCGTTCGTCTGTAAACATTTTATTATAGTTCACCCCCTTTACTTTTCCTTTGTTACAATTAGATCCCTTTTAGTTGATTTTATTTCTGTTATGATTTTATAAATTCTTGGTTATTGTTATCTTGCAATTTACTTGTTTATTTGTTAAAATTTTACAATAAAATATTTTTTAAAATCCCACAAATATTTAGTAAAGACTGGAAATTTTCCAGGCGAGCGGGGTGCTTTTTAACAAAACCTTCCCCGTTCGTAACCTAGCTTCCGAATCCAAATGAATCTTTTCGCAGACCAAATCTTTTCCAAAATGGCACGCGGGTCATCAATTATTTTTAAACGATTTCTCGAGTACCAAAAATAATTTCTAAATAAATCTCGGGTGGCGACTCATTTTTCGTGTTTATTTTCAAAATACAAAGTTTTTGAGCCACATGGCACTGTCCACAGGTTCGTAACATTTGGTGATAATAGCAAAGGAAATATCAACGGTATAGGTAACATCAGTAATACCCCTTCTCCTATCATAGAAGATGTTTTACTTGTTGATGGTTTAAAGCACAATCTTTTAGGTATCAGTCAACTTTGTGATAAGGGTAGTCGAGGAAAATCTGAATGCATTATTGAGAATATAGAAAACAAGGTACTTTTTGTCACCCAAAGACTTGAAAATGGCTGTGTTTGGTTGAGAGTTTGAGAAGAATATTTTGAAAAATATTTTTGAGATGGATAGGTTTTTAGAAAGAGAGTAATAATTCAAGGAATAGGTAATGATTGGAGAGAGATAAAGAGAGAAATGAGAATAATGATTGGAGAGAGGGGTAATGAGTAGAGAGAAATTTGAGTAATGATTAGAGGGAGGAGAGATGAGGGAAATTTGAGTAATGATTAGGGGTAATTTTTTAAAATGGGAAGTGAACAAAGCCTTATGTTTTCAGCCTAAATGATTTAAGCAATTAAACATGGTGTCCAATGTTTTTCCGCAATGAGCGATAATAGTTGGCTATGGAATAGACGCCTTGGACATGCATACATGGATGCAATTTCAAAACTTTCTAGAAAAGAATTAGTTGTTGGTCTTCAAAAAATTAAATTTTAAAAAGATAGACTATGTGATGCTTGCCAACCAGGTAAACAAACCAAAATTTCTTTTAAATCTAAAAGTGTTATTTCTACTACAAGGCCATTACAACTATTACACATGGATTTATTTGGACCTACCAGAACACCGAGTCATGGCGGCAGATACTATTGTCTTGTTGTTGGTGTTGTTGATGATGATGATGATTTCTCTAGATTTACATGGGTTATGTTCCTAGCTCAGACGGACGAGGCTTTTCCATTATTTACTAAACTTTGTAGAAAAGTTCAAAACGAAAAAAGTTTTGTTATTTCAAACATTCGTACTGATCATGGTAGAGAACTTGAAAACTCTTTGTTTAAAAATATTGTGATGATCATGGTATAGATCACAACTTTTTTGCACCTCGCACGCCTCAACAAAATGAGGTAGTTGAGGAGAAAAATTAGAACTCTTTAAAAACATGGCAAGAACCATGCTTTGCAAAAACTCTCTACGTAAATATTTTTGGGTAGAGGCTATCAATACCTCGTGCTACGTTTTAAATCGGATCCTGATTAGACTAATCCTAAAAAAGACACCATATGAGTTGTGGAATGGTAGAAAACCCAACATTAGTTACTTTCATGCTTTTGGATGGAAATGTTTTGTTTTAAACAACGGAAAAGATCATTTGGAAAAATTTGATTCAAAATCCGATGAAGAAATTTTTGTTGGTTATTCTATTTCTAGCAAAGTATATAGAGTCTACAATAAATGTACTCATCTTATAGAAGAATCTATTCATGTTTCGTTTGATGAATCTAATCAATCTACTCCCATGATTGTTATTAATGACGATGAGGTAGATATCATAAAGGAAGTGCAAGACTTGTCCATTGGTAAGGAAAATGGCAAAAGCTAACATGAGAGCACTCAAGTAAAAGATAACGTGGTCCTTGATCAACTGCAAAATCCTATCGGCAATCAGGATCTACCTAAGGAATAGAGATTTGTGAAAAATCATCCGAAGGACTTAATTCTTGGAGATCCTTCGAAAGTTATATCTACTTGCTCTTCTCTTAAGAATATTTGTGGTAATTTAGCTTTTGTTTCTCAAATTGAGGCTAAATTTTTTTGTAAAAGCTGAAAATGATAAAAATTGAATTTTAGCTATGCAAGAAGATTAGAATCAATTTGAGAGGAATAAAATTTAGAATTTAGTGCCTAGACCTCATGATCACACCATTATTGGTACTAAATGGGTTTTTCGAAACAAGGTGGATGAATCAGAAAACATTGCTAGAAATAAAGCTAGATTAGTTGCACAAGACTATAATCAAGAAAAAGACATTGATTTTGATGAGACATTTGCTCCTGTTGCTAGATTAGCAGCCATTCGTATGTTACTTGCATTTGCCTGTTTGAAAGATTTTAAACTTTTTCAAATGGATATATAAAGTGCTTTTCGAAATGGTTTTATTTCAGAAGAAGTTTATTTAACACAACCTTCTGGTTTTGAAAATCATGAATTTCCTAATCATGTTTTTAAACTTTCAAAAGCGCTTTATAGTTTGAAACAAGCACCACGTGCATGGTATGATAGACTTAGCACTTTTTTACTTAAAAAATAATTTTTTTCAAGATGACCATTAGACACTACTCTTTCCATAAAAACTGAAAATCATGACATGCTTATTATTCAAATTTATGTTGATGTTATTATTTTCGGTGCTACTAATGAAAAACTATGCAAAGAGGTTGCTAAGTGTATGCAAGGTGAATTTGAAATGAGTATGATGGGAGAACTCAATTTCTTCCTTGGGCTTCAAATCAAACAATCAAAGGATGGAATCTTCATCAATCAAGCAAAATATACGTGAGAACTTCTTGAAAGATTCAAAATGGATGATTCTAATATCATGAAGAATCTAATGAACCCGGCCAGTAAACTCGACAAAGATAAAAATGGTAAATCAGTAGATACTAAAATGTATTGAGGTATGATTGGTTCATTGCTTTATCTTACTGCTAGTAGACCCGATATCATGTTTAATGTTTGCTTATGTGCTCATTTTCCATCTAATCCAAAGGAGTCACATTTAGAAGCTGTCTAAACGTATTTTTAGATATCTTGATGGAACTCATAATTTGGGGTTATTTTATCCTAGAAATATTTTTTTTGACTTAATTGGTTTTTCGGATGCTGATTATGACGGTAGTAAAACTGATCGTAAAAGCATTGGTGGCAGTTGTCACTTCCCAAATCTTCCACAAAACCTTCAAACCATTCAAAAGTTGAAGTCTTTCTTAAACAAAACAAAGACACTCAACTTCAATTATTTTTCAAACATCAAACAACAGGGAGTTTCGTTCAAGCTTCAAAAGGTATAAATACCTCTCGAAGTCGTTGTTTTGTTCAACCTAAGGGGAGCTACTGGGCTCACACCAGTTCCTCATACTGGTTGTGAACCCAACTAGCCTTTATTACAAAAGAATCATAGATTTAAAACCTTAGAGCCCAAAAACTTATCTAAGCGCTCAAGATTGCTACTTGAGCGCTCAGGTTTACAGCTGAGTGCTCAAAAGTTGTTTCCGTAGCATGTTTCTCTGTTTGGGCCATTCTTTTTTCTATACGTAGCTTAGTGAGATCTTAGCGATTTGTCATGAAAAATTGAGAAAACAAGAAAACGATTGGGGAATAGGGCTTATTTCACTCAACTTGCGCCTAAACATGCTGAAGGACTTTGGGATTTTTGGAATGTTTGTAGCATGGAATTTGAAGGAAACATGTGATTTTTTGGAGTGTAAGGGTGTATGAGACTAAAAAATCAGTTAGGTGAGGGCGTATATGGCCGGTGGAGTGTAGAAGAGTGTAAGGTGTCCTCAAATGGATGACCAAGGGTCTCCTTTTATAGACATTTTTTTAGGGGGGGGATTGATTTTGAAATTTGAAAATATTGGAGGGAAAATCTCCATGATGATATTCTTCTAAAAAATGGAGAGAATAACCATCATTTGGCTTGGGAAAGAAGACTAACGTGGCTGAAAGGCCTCCGACGCCATCCAGCAACTGCAGAAAAAAGTTCTGGTGCGTACAGGCGACTTGAGTGCTTAAGTTTGACCGAATATTTGACTTGAGAGGTCAGAAATGGATTTGAGCACTCAAGTTTGACTGGTCAATGCTCAAAAGTGGATTCGAGCGCTCGGGAATGGACTTGAGCACTCAAGAAAGGGAACCTGCATGCTCAAGTTTGACTGCACAGCAGACCAAATTTTGTAGGGCTGTCCCGGGTGCTACCAAACTCTGTTTTATGCGTGGTGAAGCGTTAGAAAGGTGGTTGAGTCTACTTTCTAACCCAAGTAATTTGGATCCAAAATAATTTGTACATCAAAGGATATGACCATTTTACCCTTAGATGGTCAGAAAATAAGTGATTTTGGATAAAGCACTTGCATCTCCCTCATTTTAAAACGGAGTGAGACATATTATATATCGATGAAGAGGGTTTTGAAAGTAGTAGAAGATGGTGTAGGCTAGGGTTTGTTTTGAAAAGGTTTTCATTTGGGTTTTTTTAAAGAGAAGGAGCATCGTTCTAACTTCTAAGGATGTTTCGATCTATTTCATCATCAAGGAGCCTACCAGCCACTACTTAAGGGTATCTAAAGGGTCCAAATTGGGGTGTCTACAGTAGTAGGATTTGCTATTATCCAAAAACTTGAAAGAGAACTTGTTCACTGCAGCAAATATTATGATTGCTTGTTTGAAGAGGTTGGGGGAATCAAACAGTTGACCCTTCCTAGTCAGCATCTCATTGGCATTTTCTGGAAAGTATGTCATAGCAGGATTACATTCTTGGAACCTATTACTTTCATGTAAAGAAGCATACTACAATACATCTTAACCTTACAGGAAATACAGGACCTTGAACTGAACTAAGCATTGAAAGAACCATTTCCTAAAAGTATCCATAAAGACAAAATTCAATGCTCAGTCAAGTAAATAATTACACATACAAATCAAGACTATACTAGTCGGACAAATAGACAAGGATTTCCTAAGATATATTTCAACTCTTCATTACTCCAAATTAAGCAGAGTTGAGTTTTCAAAAGGCGTACTCTACATTGGAGTCTACATTGGACAAAGAGAGAGAAAACCAACAACCACAAGAAAAACCAATCAACATTGCAGTCTACATTGGAGAAATAGAGATAGAGGGGAGAGTCACAGTACGAAAACATACCACCTACTTCAACATGCGGCTTCAGATAAAAAGAGGAGGGAAGCTTCCTTGTGTTGGGAGTTAAGAGGGGAAACGATTGAGTTTGAGAAGCGTGACGAGGAGGCCGTGAGGGAGGAGGCAGTGAGAGATTGAGTTGAGATCTATGGTTTTTTGTCTCCTATTCGTTCCCCCCTTCTTTCATCGCTCTGTTGGTTTCTATTTGGTTTAAATTGCATTTTCACCCCTAAGGGGTAATTTCGTCCTTCATAATTGCAGTGCCAGTTATGTGAAATTCTTTCTTACCTTGCCATGCCTACAATCATTCCCAAAAACCATACCATGTATGTGTACTTGGTTGCCCCTTTTCCCACTGATCCGTAATTTCACCTTGTTTTCCTGCAAGATTTCTTGTTAAAATCATCGGAAAATAACTTTTATTTTCTTTTACTTCACCTCACTTCATTTTTCTTGGAAATCCATTTTCCACACAATATTCCGGACAATGGAACCGAGCCGTAGAAGTGAAATTAGGATTTCCAATGAAAATGAAGACATAAATAATTTGCAATGAGAAATAAGTATCCCGAGAGATTTACATAATGACTACTGATGATTTGTCCTAATTCACAATGAATAACAATTACTGCCTTTTTGGATGTGGCAAAGTGAACAATTTCAAAGAAGCTTGATTACACTGGATAGAGGCCCAAAGCCCTTTGTACAATCTACAGAGATGGACCACATAAAGGTCCAAACCACTTGGGAGTTGGGACATTCTCACGAACCACTCTCGCTAGCGGCCTCCGATTTACACAGACAGATCAAAACCCAACGGGCATCTGCGGCCCAGTAAGAACTTGGTGGGCCGAGAGCAATTGTGCAAGGACGCCAGGTTCAAATCTAGGTCACACAATCCGCTTGCATGTGTGTGAGCGGGAATGTGAGAGCGAGTATGGAAATGTCTCTAAATAACATTTTAAAATATTACTCCATCCGTCCCATTTTGTTTGCTCACTACGATTATGCGTGCCATTTTTGAATGCTTTTAGTTTTCAATCTATAATGTATTTTATATGTAATATGGATCTTATTTGATAGATCTCAATTAGTTCTATTAGACAAATTTTTTAAAATTTTAAAAACATTGTAAATAAAAAGATATAAACATTTGAAAATGACACGGGTATTCGTAGTGAGCAAACAAAATGGGACAGATGAAGTAATATTTGCGAGAGCGAGGACTGAGAGCGAGTACTTAGGACATTTTTAAAAATTATGTGACTAAGGTTCAAACTCCACGAATCACAAAAAGAAACACTTCGAAACCTTAACATCCAACATATAACATATTAATCCAGACTTCAAACAAAATACAAAACAATTAGAGATCCGGAATAAAGGATAAAAGAGAGCAAAACCACAAAGTAAAAACGAAATTTGCACAAACTCTTGGTGGCCCTTATATGGCCGGGTTCCAACTATACAGAAGGTGGAGTAGCACTTTTCAGCGAAAAGCTCTACGGTTCTAAAATTTGTCTCGGAAAAATGGACCAGAATTCTATCCATCTACTAACTCTTGTAAGAAAAGATGGAAATATATGCGTATATGAAGGGTAGTATCATTTAGGATCTGTTTGGAATGACGTCTTGTTAGCTTAAACTTTTGGTGAATAAGCTAATAAGAAGTGATACCAAACGAGACCGTCAGCGGATTAATTAGTACCCCTAGAGTACCTAAAATTACTCTTTTGAATTCTAAGCTGTTCTCTGGAACTTTTTTTCCCAAACAATTTGCAGGGCTGGAACCATTAGGTATGCCTCCTGAGATGAAGCCCAAGGGTACATATACCCTGAAACATGTCCAAAATAATCATATCGGTCCTAGTTTATCAAAGAGTTTATGACACAAACCAAGACACACATGTTCCCATCTTTCCTGGCCCAATCCTAGGGCACAACATAAACACACATGTTTCCATTTCTCCTGATCCATCCACCCATCAAGTCTGGCATTCCTTACAGACCCTTCCCTACCTTGATTGGTTCTGTTTTTTTAGTAATTACAAAATTGTATCAGGATTCTCGAGGAGTAGGGTCAAAACCTAGATCTACAAATATTTTTTTGCCCCTCATTTGTTACTCAAAGAAATAATGAAATGATAATAATAATAAAAAAAAGAGAGCAAAAACTCATGTTTAATACATACTCTTGTTAGCAATTTTTTGTAATCGAGTAAACTGAACTGACCGCAAAAAAACCAACCGAAAATTTGTTTAAACCAATTCGAAAATTAGGAAAATTTAGCCTCAATTGGTTAAAATAGTATAATAGATCCCATTTTAAATATTACAGGTGTCACTTAAAGCAGTAGACTCTACTATTGATATCGTAATTGCTAACAGTAGTAAGCCTGTCATGGGCTCTCATGACTACCAAGTAATATCATGTGGATCCTTCTCGAGCCCACTTTGATGACCTATACTGTCTAGATTTTAGAGTTGTTGGAACATTAGTTGCATCGAAAATCAGATTGATCAAATTATTGTTGATTTCATAACATATTTGTCTGAAAACACAAAACGATTACAACATTGAATCAGAACCCATTTAACCCATTTGTCTCTGGACAAATGTACTATATGTACAGTTATATCAATTGATATATGATTAACCTGATTTTTTGATATGGTTGATGTAATCGACTAGCTCTAACATTTATCTTATAACCGGGACAACTTAACGAACACCAATCTATTTTCATGGACCGAAGAGGATCCTCATCCATTTTCATTACGTGTTGTAGGGGGTAGGCCTTGAATTTTCCAGCTGTTGACATGAACAAGATTGGCCACAACAGGGTGCGTTGAAAATTCATATATGCCAAATCCAAAAGCAATACAATCAATATCAAGCTTGGCTGGATGAGTCCGGTCCCATTGATGTTGATTTGCAATAAGTTCAAATTTATAGGGCTTATTTGGGGACTACTTTGTGATTTGGATCGTTTGAGAAAAAATGTTTAAGACAGGGGTCTTGTGAATGTGCTATATACGGCCATGTTACCTGACTTGTGAGCTGCCAAAATTCATCTCTGGTCCAG
Source organism: Gaultheria prostrata (assembly GCA_036023075.1). NCBI lineage: Eukaryota > Viridiplantae > Streptophyta > Magnoliopsida > Ericales > Ericaceae > Gaultheria > Gaultheria prostrata. The sequence continues at coordinate 9,456 of JAXBDA010007468.1, forward strand.
GGAGGACTTGGACTAGCTTTAATGGGTCCTCGTATTAAATGATCCGTGTCACAACATAGAACAAGTTGATCATTTGAGTGACGGAATTGATCAATGTCTAACTCGAGTAATTATTTAGTACTGCATGGTCCTTGTCAAGCAATCTCCCAGGATCTATTGTTACTCTATAATCACGCGAGGTCCACACATTTATATAGAATCTACACGATTTTGGGTCACGTGGTATGTCGCAAGAACACTTTGACATTTTTTTTGTCTAACCTTAAGATGCATTGATGCAAGCATAAGATACAAACAAAACTCAATCGTTGCCTGAAAAGACAAACGTAACTGGCTGACTGAAAGCTGAAGTCATGTCATCTCACACGTGGATCCCATTTGCGTGATTCTTGTTTCTATATGCTCTGTATACGTATAAGTACTAAACTACACTAAATAGGAATATTGTCACAGACTTGGAAAAAATAAGCATTGTAAATTTTTTCTTCAGTAGAATTGAAAAGCATAAATCTCTCAACTGCACTAGGTAATCAAATATGTACAAAATAAAACGTTGAGACATTTTGTTGGCGTGTAAACCAAGCAATTTCATAAAACACAATACTAGAAGATCAACATAAAATGATCAATACAACTCTCTCTATGCAAATTCATAAAAGACAATACTAGCAATTTTTTTTTTTTATCATAGCAGATGATCAAAATTTCATATCATAAAGATAAAAGAAATAAAAGCATGGAGAGAGTTCCGAGAAGTACTACGAAAATTCTCCTTGTGCACCGCTACTCGCTAAATCTTAACCTACACTCAGCCTCACATTATGTTTTGAAATCGATACATAACAATAATATTCCTAATACTATCATCAATTTTCATTTCACGTATCTAAGAAGTAAGAACTAATAAATATGTAGCTACTATTTTATGCAATTTACTCTTTACCACATTTCATGATCCAAAAATTGCTTCCTACACTAGCAATCACGATAGATTGAGTTGTCGTTAACTTTACAAGCAAACAGACCAAGGAATATCACAAATGCTTTCCTGTCACCAACCTCAACTTCATAGAAACTTCATAGAAAGATCAGCAAGAGGAACGGGTTTGCTATAAAATATATAGCTATTTTCGGTAGTGAGGGCCGAATTTAAAATCAGAAAAAAGATCCGTATGCACTGGCCGCAAAAGAGTTGATAGTGCCTACGAGGTTTCAAACCTAATATCTACTGACTAATGATGAAGTTTAATTTGTCTTTATGAGGTTAGTCAAGGTGCATGTAACTCGACACAGACACCTAACTTTTTTAATATAAAAAAAAAAAGTTGATTTGGTGTTTGGAGTTGGTGAAATTCGTTAAGACATTAAGATAGTCATTATTTTTATGAAGGTGGACAAAGGGTTTTTTTTTTTTTACCAGCAAAAAACAAAATTATAATTTTTGAAAACGGATTACAAAGGTTAAAAGGGAAGGAGACAAAGGCATCACAACACACGGAAGCATTCCAACAATGTTGGCATCCACCGAACAACAATCATATGCCGCCACGAACCCAACAAAGTAAGACGGCAACCGAACAACCTAGGTTATGTTGAACAAAACAATCTCCATGCTCTTTCTTTCTTAATTCTTTCCCATCTTAGACTGCTCAAGGGAAATGCCCTCACTATCATGTGAAGAAGCGATCGATTGTTAAAAATGAATGTTGGGTTGCCAACACAATATTTTTGGACACTAGAAAAATCTTTGTTTATATTGTCTTACCAAATAAACAGTCGTCCTTGATGCCAAGGAACATTGGCTAGCTTTACGGGGTTGCTTATTTACCGTAAATGGCAGGCCCGGCCCTTATTTTCAGGGGCCTAAAATAAATATTAAAGATGTGACCTTTTTTCGTTGGACTATTATACGGCTCTAGAAATTGATCAGAAAGCGTCTTTTTCAGTTACTCTAATTAACTGTGTCACTCTGTCACCTTCTACTTTTTTTTGTTCAACATCTTCTTATCCCAAAAGCCCCATGTCTTCTAGTAATATTTTCAAAGCAAATTTTAAGTTAAATACTTTCTCTTGGTTGGAATTAGGTAATTGAAAAGTTTGTATATAAGATAATGATGCTACGTGTTTATATAATCTTATACATACAATGAAAAAGTAGCACCATAAAGATTCACCCAATCGTACCACTCTCTTCTACGATTTTGGATACCATGCAGGAAAATGCTACAATACACCATGTATTTAGGCGTTTACGTAAAGATCTCTTTAAAAATGCTTTGAATTCATAATAATTCTGGATAAAAGTTCTTAAGCCATAGTTTCAAATTCGTATATTTGTATTGAATTAGTAAAACATAAAACAACATTAGTCCATATGTAATATTAATTTGGATTAAGGTTTTTGTCTTGATGTTCTAAATTTTATATGCAAATTTTATAGAACTTTATAAAAAATTTAATAAATTCGAAACAAGATTGTAGCTTGTACCCCTGATCATGTTATAATCGAGAAGTATCAAAATTTTCATCCTTTAATATATACCGATATGCACACAAATATCTGTATAACACTATTCACTATCGGCTTATACATTATTGACCGATACATAACCCGACATCATACCCTTGTACATATATGAAATAGGGGAAAGTTTTAAAACAATATAGTACTATTTATTCTTTATGGTAAGAAAAAGATATATACATCGATCGCTGACTGATAAGTCATATGTATACGAAAGTTCGAAGGGCATGCATGCCGTACTTTTTCTTGAATTTCTTCCATCTTCATCCTCATATGTAAATGAAGTTCGAGGAAGTAGCAAAGCTATTACTCGTTCCTGACAAAGCAGCTTGAAGACTGATTTTAGTGAAATGCATTACATGGACGATTTTTTTTCATTCTAAGTCAACGGCTGATGGCGAACTCTAACAACAATCGGATTTTTTTAAAGACTTTGTGATTGTCTACTCTTAACTCCTATGTACTTACGTGCACACTTCCGTTTCAACCAATACGCGGTCAACTTTGGTATATCAATTTGCCGTTGACTCCTATGTATTTTGGTTTGCATAAATTCAGAGTTTGCATGGGCCTACTTAGTTGAATGAGAGGAAGCAGATGGACCCAATAGTCCATGGGTATGTCTCCTGTGGGAGAGAGAGGGAGAGGGGGGCCGGCTTTTGAGTTATTTGGGCTCAATTCGAACTTTTTTGAATAAGACCCTTTATATATTTCAGAAGTTAAAAACTAAAAAGGTCAAAAAAAAAAAAAAAAAAAAAACTACAAGTAGTCAAAACCATATAATAAAACCCAAATAATCATTCCTTCAAATTGAAATGCATTACTTAATCATAACTCTTATTATTATTATTTTTGCGCTAAAAATAGTAATTAAACTCTTATAAATTCATAATCAAGTTTCGATCGACACCATTATTTTGGACATTTTGATTTGTACTTTCATTTAAATAAGGCCCTAGGATTAATTGGACATTTTTCCTTCCATCATACATATACAAGCGTAAATATTTAGGGCCAAAAAAACCGAAAAAATTTAGAGGCCCGATGAGACCACATTTTCAGTGTATACCCAAGGCTGGTCCGAGAGAGAGAGAGAGAGAGGGGAATGTACCAATGTGCGCGTCATGTGAGTTGTCACCGTGGACAAAGGATTCATATGGTAAGTTTTGTTTGAGTCTTTGTTTTGCATATGAGAATGCGTGCCAAGGTGGTGGTGGGTGGGGGCGTTTTAAGCAAAATCATGTGGCCTACTCAATCACTCTCTTGTCTCTCCCCATGTCCCAAGAGTAGGGGTGAGCATAGACCGGATTTGTTCGGTTTGTAGTAAACCAATAACCAAATCACTACCTACGGATTATGAATTTGGAGAACCATACCAACCCATAAAAGGCATAGAACCAAACCAATCCAAACCATTAAGATACGGATCGGTTTCGGTTTCGAACCACGGTTTGCTTAAAATTGAGATATTATTTCTGTAAACTATTTACGGTACTTAAAATTTTGAAGATTAATAAACCAAAACTTATATTAAATCCGATTTCATTAAAATATCATTAAAATTAATCAGGGTAATGAAGGAAATCAAGAAATATGAATAGGCAATGACCAAATCATATATAGAAATTTAGAAAAATAGAAAGGTGCTGTGGAATCAAAATTGAAATGGAGAATTTCATTAGCAACTTTATTAGCTATAACTAAACCACTACTGGTGTATTGGAAATAAGAGAATAAGTTATGAATCTTAGACAGAATAAAATCTTGCACATAGAAGGAATAATGAATAAATTAAATTAGGAAGTTAGTTAACTATGACTTATATATATAAATGTATTTATATATAATATACACAGGTTCGGATCGGATTGAAACCAGAACTATGAACGTAAATCCACAAACTAAACCATTGAATGTGGATTCTAACTTTTTTAAACCAGGACCAAACCACGTTACTAAAAAACCAAACCAAACCAATCGGTTTGGATTGGATTAATGGTTTGACGGATTTTCTGCTCACTCCTACCCAAGAGTTTGTCACTCAATATATAGGTCTAATAACACCTCCCATTTTATTTTTTATGGGTTCAATCAAACTTAACTATAAACATCAGCACCGGTCTAATTCGTGATAGATTAATTTCTATAGTCTTTGATCCTCGGGGATTCGTTGAGGTGTGCTTTTTTAGCCTTTACTTAGTACGCAAATCAACACGAATTGTTTGACGTCTTGGTTCACGTACAAAAACATTTAGTACCATAATGTGCCTTTTTGTATCAAACGGTGAAAGCTAAAATCGATCGAGATACATCATCCCATTATTTTTTTGGCAATGAAGCACTCAATATAATATTTTTCGGTATTACACTATCTCCAATGGTAAAAATTTCAAGCTACGCGACCGTAAACTAGATTAAGGATCCATACATATACATATAGTGGACTAATAAACCACCCCTCAATTGTCAATTGAGTAATCAATTCCATAAGTCAAAAGTATTTTTTTGGCATGGGTTAAGTCAAAAGGTTATCATTTATCAACCCATTTCGAGAAAGAAAGAGAGAGACCCAAGAAATGAAAAATGGTCCCCGCTAAGTTATTAATTCAAGGTCGGTACGTCTAAGGTTACTTTCATTGTAGCTTCTTCGTTCAAGTAGTACTACTGCAGGTCTTCATGCATTATTGAAATGGTCCCTTTAAACTACAGCTATCGGATTAACATGTATCGGTATCAGTAATACGGTCATTATCAAACGATGTTGGAAAACATAGTTTGACATATCGATATCCAACAACTTAATTTACTAACGAAATCTCTGGCGAAAGATTGCAAGAACTGAAGTTGTGTTGAATCAATTGTATACAGGTATAGATTCTCTTTTTGGTTAGTATCAATTCCCTTAACGGTTTTTGCGTGGCTGCTGTCACAAGTACTACTCGACCGATACAACTGATTTACCTGCGCTCTTAAGTTTTTTCTCGTCAAATATGAATTTTTTCAGCATTCCAATAAAGTCGCTGTAAATGATTACCGCTACAAATCGTTTGACACGTACTCCTGATACGGTCACTTATGTATTGATAGCATTAGTTACACTACATAACTAAAACAAGAAAAACACTAGATACACATCCAAATCTATTCTCACGTCCTCTCTCACTAGTAACAGCCTCGCGTTGTTGTTTTTTTTGATCGGCAACAAGATAACAGCCTCGCGTTGTTTCGCAGTTATCTCCTCAAGTGAGCTATCCGCGTAAATATCCATGGTCAAAAAGGCCTCACAACATATTAAGGTAATCATCCCTCGTTAGCTGTCCCTCACAGTGAACAAGAAGAATACAAACTATGTTGATACACAAAATCATAGTAGTACATTAACAAGTCAAATAAAGCAGAGAAAAGGCTACCGAATCTGCGAGCAGTCCATCAACAGATTTACCATCCACCATCATCTACCAACCTCTTTAATCACTCTGTTACTCATCACTTTTAGAGAGTTTCTGATGATTTTCAAGTGAACTTTTGAAATTGCTTTCATTTCACCTACCCATTCGAATGAGTCTTTTGTAAATCTGGTGGCCGAAACTGAGGGCACACGGACTATGGATCAATCGCAAGCTGTTTTTGTAACTTTTGATTGGTGGATTATACACTTCTAAAAATCTTGAAGTTTTAATTTTGGGAAAATCTATGGTCCGTGACCCCTTGAAAAGGGGCAAACAGTATGCCTCCTTTACACATATTTTTGGCACTTGTTGCATATGATTTTGGTTCTTGTTAAGTATTTATTGGTAGATTACCTTGAACATCTATGTGATAGTAATTTTTAAAAAAAATTTGTAGCGGTCGGGTTCACCACGGTCCATTGGGTTCACCCTTGTGAACTAGGGACGTGGAGTGACAAAGAGTCGCCAGGTCACAATGGCCAGGGATAGATGAAGGTCAAGCCAACTCCCCTTCAAGTGTAAGGGTTTGCTCTCGGCACTCGTCAATGCGGTGCCGAGGGCAGTAAATATCAATCGGAGGGTACGCTCCGTTGCCGAGATTATAGGCCCAGGAGTACCATTCTCGGGGGATTGTCTAAGGGCCGAATTCTGGGAGCCTATCACTCGGGTCGGTGGATTCAATAGGCGCCCCTCTCTGCACGATCGACGGCTTGCGTTCCAAGCACCAGTTAGGCCGAGTCGACGGATGTCGGTTTTTCGGCGCTCGGCGAGACATTGAGGGTTCGGCACCAGGCGTGCCTGACAGCCTGCATGAAGCATTAATGATGCCAGTCTATTGTCCAACGTGCTTTACCCACCTGCAAAGCCACGTGGTTAACCGGGGAGTATTCCCAAACCAATTGACTACTTGCGTGTCAGGTGTGACGTCAGCCAAATCGCTGGGCTCGAGGGTGGCCGAGGTATAAATGTTTGCCCAGAACGTTCTGACTATGGCACATGGGCGTCAGGTACGGACGGCCCGCGTAGGGTGTCCGAGGGGCGTGATGGACACGCCCCGCCTCACCTATAAATACCCCATTCACCTACCACACTGAGGATCCCTCTCTCATAACTCCTCTCTCTCTCTCTCTCTAGATTTTTCAGTTCGCGTCATCTTCTCCGGTTGCTTACTTGACCATCGGAATGCCTTCCTGGACAACCACCGTCCGGGCTTGGCACTAACGCGGTTGTTCACGTGTGCAGGTCGCCATCTCCGTTGAGCAGCCAGGGTTCCTGCGAGGTCCAACCAGCTTCCATTTCCTTATACCCACGAGAGCAGTTCAAAGAGGTCATTCCGGTAAAGCGCTTTCCACAAAAATCTATGACGATTAGTAACAAGTATCAAAACTATACGTAAAAAAGTTACCATGAATAGCGAATTTTTTAAAATCCATAATGGTTTGTAACTTGACGAAAACCGTATGTAACAAGTACCAAAATAATACGTAATAAGTTCCAAATGATACATAATGGGGTGTACCGTACGTCCCTTTTCAATGGGGTATTGTAGTACTCTCCTTTAAATTTTTGTTCTCTTCCCACACACCATCAGCCCTGTGCATTATCGAGCGCCACATGCATCACCCCAAATTGTTTTTATTAGAAGAATAGAAATTTCTTATTGTTTTTGCAAAAATTTATAATTTGAAAATATGATTTTAAGTATTTCCTCAAATGAGTTGTGTTTGAAGAGAAATGCTACAGTAGACACCCCCCCAAAATTATTCCATATGAGATTTTGTGACTCAAAATATGAGATTTTGTGGCTAAAAAAGGTATGAAAGGGCGTACCGTATGCACCCTCATACGGGTAGTCAAAAAATCTCATATAAGTCCACAAAATCTCATATTTAAGTCCACAAAATCTCATATAGTCAAATATGAGATTTAGTGGCACAAATATGAGACATGTCACATCAATACATATAAGTCACAAAATCTCATATGACTAGTTACAAAATCTCATAATCTCATATTTGTGCCACAAAATCTCATATGGA
>JAXBDA010007469.1:0-17466 GCA_036023075.1 Gaultheria prostrata
GGTTGCTGGGTTTTTCCGTCAATATAGGAGAGTTTCTCCCTCTCGGCAATATGCATCTCCATTATTTGGGACCAGACATCGTAGTTTGATTCGGTAAGAACGATTCCGGCGTTGAAAGGCCCTTCAGATTGAACAAAAAACGGAGCTGTTTTCATTACAGATGATTCGATCTTCTCATCCATGATGACAGATAAGAATGGTGATTAGGGTGAAATTGTTTTTGTTCGGCTATGATACCATGTGTTTTGGAGAAAACCTTAATTATCTTATTCCATTCATACATCTGGTATATATACAACTCTAACCCTAATAGAATAAGGCAAACTAAATACAAGCAAACCCCTTTAACTAAGAGCTACTTACAAAATAACCTCAACAAAATTGTAGCACTCTAAAAATTGTGTTGTTTTTGGGTGGAGGCATTGCTGATATTAATTGAAATTTTTTTTGTTCATATGAGTAGAGTGCAAGTACTATATTTTTTAACTCCTTTCTAAAAAATTCTCGAGCCCCCACTCACTGTAAAGTGGATTTAAGGAAAAGGAAACTTGGTTTCCTGTTAGTGTTCTATCGAAAAAAAATCTTGCATGATAACTAAAATTCATATCGAAAAAAAATCTTGATGATAACTAAAATTCATTTCTTTTAGCATGATACTCTATTTTTGCGGGAAAGTGTTTCCTAATGAGAAAGTTAGAGTCGTGGGTCTCTCAACTTTCTTGATAATTGAACGCAAATAAAGTTGCGGAAAAGTTATTTTTTCCATTCTTTATGTGCAATTGAATGGGGCTGAGTTTTGCACGAAAACTGGAGGAGTTTTGATCAAGCAAAATGACGGGACACGCCGTATACTAGGCAAATTGAGGAGTTTTCAAAGTATCATCGGTGACAACATAGCAACGAGGGAGGTTTTCGATATAGAGTAGTTTGTTAAATGGTCTTCTAAATTTGTGTTTGTCTTTATGGTCCTGGGTTAATGTAATTTCATTGCTAGTTCATAAATTGTGCACTTTTGGTTCGGAATTATGCACTTTTGTTATCGAATTTTACGATCTGACTTTGCTACCATCATTCATATTCTATGTCTTAAGTTTCAGACTTCAAGTCATTCCATGTCTTAAGTTTTGTACCAGTAGTATACCAGTACAACGCTAAAGCAATAGCTCCTCTAACAGATGAGTACCCTTTGTACCAGTAACGTACTGATAAAACATTCCAATCAGATTCTACAATCGGATAAATGATAAACAAATCATATTTTGCAATCCAACAAGTGGCATTTGTTTCAGATTATAGCATCTAACAAGCTTATGAAAAAAAGATTAGGTCATTCATGCTTCTCATTTTCTCAATTACAACCAGTTCTATTCTATCCCAGTGATAGTCGCCACGCTTTATGCAAAAAAACTTCTGTATAAAAGTGCATAATCATAATTGTACAAAGTGATTGTTGTTAACGAAACCCATTGCAATAGCATTGTGCTTCGTGGTCTTACGGGAGATCACAAAAAACAAGTAGGATCACTTGGTAGAGGAGTCATGGAGACCTCCTCTTTACGAAGGCTCCTCTTCTTCCTTCTACGTTCGATGGGGAGCGAAAATAACCTCCCCATCACAGCCCTTCCGAATTGAGCTGAGGGGACTAATCAATGGCACCATCGCATGGGTGGGTTCTCCTCTCCCCTCTCAATTATTTAAAATTGGGTTGCATTACTTAAAAATGGGTAGTATTTACTAAGTTCGTGCAACATATATTGAGCCGATGGGAAACCTCACACCATCGCATGGGTGGGTCCTCCTCTCTGCCTCAATTATTCAAAATTGGGTTGCCTTTACTTTAAAATGGGTAGTATTTTCTAAGTTTGTGCATCGTAAATTGAGCCAATGGGACAACTCAATGACACCATCGCATGGGTGGGTCCTCCTCTCCCCCTCAATTATTCAAAATTGGGTTGCATTTACATAAAAATGGGTCGTATTTACTAAGTTTGTGCTTCATAAATTGAGCCAATGGGACAACTCAATGACACCACCACATGAGTGTGTCCTCCTCTCCCCCTCAATTATTCAAAATTTGGTTGCATTTACTTAAAAACAGGTAGTATTTACTAAGTTTGTGCATCGTAAATTGAGTCAATGGGACAACTCAATGACATATTGTATGGTTGGGTCATCCTCTCCCCCTCAATTATTCAAAATTGGGTTGCATTTACTTAAAAATGGGTAGTATTTACTAAGTTCGTGAACGTATATTGAGCCAATGAGACAACTCAATGACATCATCGCATGGGTGGGTCCTCCTCTCCCCCTCAATTATTTAAAACTGAGTTGCATTTACTTAAAAATGGGTAATATTTACTAAGTTCATGCCTCGTAAATTGAGCCGATGGGACGACTCAATGACCCACATGGGTGGGCCCCCCTTTCCCCCTCAATTATTCAAAATTGGGTTGCATTTACTTAAAAAATGGTAGTATTTACTAAGTTTGTGCCTCGTAAATTGAGCCGATGAGACGCACAATGACACCATCACATGGGTGGGTCCCCCTCTCCCCCTCAATTATTCTAAATTGGGTTGCATTTACCTAAAAATGGGTAGTATTTACTAAGTTCGTGCCTCATAAATTGAGCCGATGAGACGACTCAATGGCACCACCACATGGGTGGGTCCTCCTCTCCCCCTCAATTATTCATAATTGGGTTGCATTTACTTAAGAATGGGTAGTATTTAATAAATTTGTGCTTCGTAAATTCAACCAAAGGGACAACTCAATGACACCACCACGTGGGTGGGTCTTCCTCTCCCCCTCAATTATTCTAAATTGGATTGCATTAACTTAAAACGGATAGTATTTACTTAGTTCATGCAACGTATATTGAGCCGATGAGACAGCTCAATGACACATCGCATGGGTGGGTCCTCCTCTCCCCCTCAATTATTCAAAATTGGGTTGCATTTACTTAAAAATGGGTCGTATTTACTAAGTCCGTGCTTCGTAAATTAAGCCGATGGGACAACTCAATGACACCACCACATGGGTGTGTCCTCCTCTCCCCCTCAATTATTCAAAATTGGGTTGCATTTACTTAAAAATGGGTAGTATTTACTAAGTTTGTGCCTCGTAAATTGAGCCGATGGGACAACTCAATGACACCATCGCATGGGTGGGTCATCCTCTCCCCCTTTATTATTCAAAATTGGGTTTTATTTACTTAAAAACGGGTAGTATTTACTAACTCTGTGCCACGTAAATTGAGCCGATGAGATGACTCAACGGCACCACCACATAGGTGGGTCCTCCTCTCCCACTAAATTATTCAAAATTGGGTTGCATTTACTTAAAAACGGGTTGTATTTACTAAGTTTGTGCCTCGTAAATTGAGTCGATGGGACGACTCAATGGCACCACCACATGGGTGGGTCCTCCTCTCCCTCTCAATTATTCAAAATAGGTTTCGTTTACTTAAAAATGGGTTATATTTACTAAGTTCATGCATCGTAAATTGAGCCGATGGGACGACTGACTAGCACCACCACATGAGTGTTGGGACAACTCAATGACAACACCACATGGGTGGGTCCTCCTCTCCTCAATTTATTCAAATTTGGGTTGCATTTAGCTAGAAACGGGTAGTATTTACTAGGTTTGTACCTCATAAATCCTTACTGTTCTGCACCGATGGGATTACTCACTTACACCACCTAATGGGTAGCTTATGGTTAGGGTTAGAGAGTAGAAAGTAACACTTATATTTGTGTGGGTTAGGGTTGCGATTAGGGCTACAGTGGGTTTTTAATTTTTGCCAATATATTAGGTTGTGATGAGGCGATACCCCAAACCGGAAATTCCCTCAAAATGGATCGGAACTCTTATGGCACGTTTGGCACTAATCTGGTTATTGATTTTGTAATTAGGTAGTTATCATCTCACAGCCATGGCCTACTAGGTGGTTTTTGTCGGGTGTAATCCTGGAATTTATCCAACTTGTGAGGAAGCTGAAGCTCGGGGAACAAGCATAGAAGGTACAATACATTGGACGAAGCAGAAGAAACGTTGTTAAAGTTTCACCAGGATAAATTCAGTCTCTTAAAAATGCAAGAAAGGTAGTGAAAAAGGTGAAGACATGTCTTTGAAAGAAGTTTTTTTTGGACTTCAAGTCATTCCATGTCTTAAGTTTCACAGAGGATGAGATTGGTGTTTCAATTAGGCAAGAGTTGTGCCACCGATGGGGTAGAGCTACCACAACTACCAAATGGGTTGTTCAATGTTGAAAAATGGAGCTCTTTAGCCAAGAAAAATAATTATAAATTATAACTGCATGTAGTTGAGAATGAGATGCATCAATAACCATTTCTTTTTCTTTTTTTTGCATATAACTTGTTGGATTTGGAGGGTATTTAAGAAATCCGTTTTCAGATTTAAGAATTCGATAGTCATGTTTTACCAGTACGCTACTGGTATAAATGGTACTCACGAGTTACAGGAGCTATGCTGACTTGGCGTTGTACTGGTATGATACTGGTACAACTGTATTCGAAGTGGCATTTCACAAGGGATTAGCTTATCGGATTGTATGATCCGAAAGGATTGTAACTTGTCGGATTGTATAATCTGAAACAAATGTACTTTTTTGGATTCTAAAATAAGATGTATTTATCAAGTTTCAGATTGTAGAATTTGATAGGCATGTTTTAACAGTACTTTACTGCCTTGTCATCCACAGAAATCAAAGTATGTCAATGCACAAGAAAGTCAACCCTTTTTCTTATTCTCCGCTGTTCATCTAAAATCTCTGTTTGGCAACATAAATCTGGTTCATCGTCTCTTTCATTTTACCTTTAAACCCCTTTCCTTTTGGCAGTGCTCCCTTTCCTTTTGGCAGTGCTCCCTTTCCTTGTGTTCGACGCCTTGAACCAGCTCAGCTTTTAGATTTCGTGGCATGATTAATTGGACCCGGAACACCCTTGTCAAAACCATATATGTTGTTTCCTTAACTCCGACTTGCTTACACAAAGCTGTGATCATAGTAGGAAAGGGCATTTTCAACCTAATTGTACCATGATTCTTCACTAGTTCAAAGAAAATCCACTTAGCATAATCCACAGTTTCACTCGGACTCATGAATTTTTTTAGCAATTCCATATCCTGAAGACCTAGCACTTTCTCTTTCCAACGGGGATAGAGATTATAATGGATTACCGAGTTCGCAATCTGGTATGCCTCTTTCACATTCCCTATAGTCGTGGAATCTTGAGGAACCTATTTAAAATGGATTATCTGTCGCTTCTTTTTAGCACCACCACCACCAGACGGAACCTTACCGGCCCCCATCGTTCCGGCTATCCTGATTAAGTTGGTTTGTGAGAATCGTGTGGTCGAAAGATTCCTGAAACAAAGAGAGAGAGAGAGAGAGAGAGAGAGAGAGAGAGAGTAAGTAATGGACAGCTCAAAAAAAATTGCAATAAGATCCACAAAGCCCTAATTAGTTGCAGCAAAAACCCAATTTCATTGATTGTATACTCTGTATACTCCCTCCGTCCCAAATTCATAGTTCCTTTTCAGGATTCGAACTTTTTAGGGGAGCAAAATAATTGCTTCAAAAAGTATTTTCTTTCCAAATATGCCCTTACCCATAAAAGGCTGGTCTTACACGTGGCAGGTAAAACCAGAGTTCTGTATGGAAGTCTTCTTAGATCATTTAAACAAACTGGCAAAAGGGCAATTTAACCAATTTTCAATTGTTATTTTTGGAAAGTGTACTTTCATTTTGGGACATCCAAAAATGGAATGATGGACTATGAAAATGGGATGGAGGGTGTAGTTTATTGTAACAATGTTTGTTAAGAAGAAATGCTATAAATAGGTGAGTTTGGTATCTATAACTTCAATCGGTTTTCGTAGTTATATTTTCCATTTCCAACATGTGTACTGTTCTAACTCTTGCTTATACAATTTGTGGTGAGACCCGCAGAGCGATACAACAAGCATTCACAGACAATGCCTTTACTTATATCTCAAAACAACAAGCATTCATAGTAATTAATTTAAGACTTTCCTGTGAGGCACAGAAGCAGCCACTCCAATTACTTCACGCTACACCCCAAAGATGTAAAGAAAAAACTCCATTACAAAGTCCAAAAGAAGCAACAATAAGATAGAAATTGTAATTTCATAAGTTGAAGACAAATGACCATTACTTTACGGAGTTTCAAAAATGGCATAACCACCTATTCGGTGTGAGATTCTGATATGAAAATTTTGTATGTATACCATTCTCTTTTGATGAAATCTGGGAAACCCCATAAAGCAGTGCCAGAATCAGGCAAAACAACAGTGATTTCTAGCCTTAGATTTTATTTTCTCTTGAGAATCCAGTTGGAATCGAACAAAATACCAAAATCGAAACCCTAGCCCAGATTTCTTAGATTTCTAACAAAATCAAACCACGAGAGAGACCTTGGTAATGAGTTTGATTCCATGGCTGATGGCTAATGGTGGTTGCCCGGTGATGGCATTACACGGGAGAGGGAGAATGGGTGGCGTTGGGGGCAACATAGGGGAGGGAGACCGAGGAGAGTTTGGGTTTGGCGAAGAGGGCCAGAACTAGAAGGGGTCTAATGAAGAGGAGAATGAGATTCAAAATTAGTCCCAAATATTTTGTTTTGTTTTTATGTTTTTAGATTTAGTTTTTATAAGGGTATTTTAGGGATTAAATTGGGATTCAAGTAGGAGGGGCAAGTTGGGGTTGTTTGTCACGCCCTGATTTTTATAAACATAAACAATGTATAACCCACGTGGAGGTCAACACCATCCATGGTCAAAGTCAAATATCTATTGAATGTCAAAAAAAAGTCAAAGAGTCTAACAGAGTCTAGCGTACCCCAAATCATATTACATGAGTCGTTAAAGCTTTACAAGTTTATAATAAAAGCAAATGGATTACAAGTTACAAGTTCATACTTTCCAAAAATAGAGTCATGCATGCATATCCACACGCCAAGCCATGATCCTCCGTGCCTAGTACCTGAAAATTATAAGGGTGAGCTCACTAGCCCAGTAGGAAAACATCTATCGATTCTAAATGGAACGAGATGCTTATGACGTGCATACAGAGACCAAATCATACGATGAGACCAATGGATTCCTATATAAACGCTAAGTATGCCACACGGTTCCTGGGTTGCCACTCTAAGTCAACGAGGAGGGAAAAACATTTAATAAGATTAACAGAATCATAGAAAAGAGCTATGAACCTCATAAATATCGATAATCACCAATGTAGATCATGTATCGCCCCATTGTATCTGATTCGTATCCAATAGGTCACAAACATCCCTAGAACATTCATACCATGTTTATCATTCCTTTGTCTCATTCATTATAATCTGAGCATATCCTTTCGGACCCCGTGCCATCTAGACATACCCTTTCGGGCCCCGTGCCATTCATTTAACTCATCAATATCATTTCATGTTCATTCAAATGCCTCAACTCAATTCAACGCTCAAAAGCCCTATTTCGATCGGTTATTGTCAAAATAGTGTTATTAAGAGTAAAACATGTATCAAGAACCCCGATGGAACTTAAGGTAACATCGGATACGCTAAATTATACTCAAGACATATATCTCAAGGTGTTTCAAGTCAATTGGAACGAACATAGCACGCACGTCACACAAAACTGGCCAAAACGGGGCAAAATGAGGAAAACTACATTCGGGGGGGGGGGGTTGGATCGATCCAAATAAGATGGGTCCTGGGCAGATTTGATGGGTTTTGAACAGTCTGAGCATTTTTGCCATAACTTTTCACACCGAACTCCGTTTGGAACGAGTAATATATCAAAACGTAGGGAATTTGAAGGGCTACAATTTTATAGATTTACACTTTTCCAAATTTTGCATCGGCATTGCCTGAAAAACGTGAATAGTAACCTGTTCAGAAGATTTTCACCAAAGGTGGGGGATTTCAACCCAACTCAAATCAACAAACAAATTAACTAGGGAATCACTACATGGAAAGCTTGTAACAAGGGTATATCACATTAAAATGACTAGAATTGTCATCACAAAGAGTTAGAACAAGAACAAATGGGGTGTTGATAAAAAAAATAAGGTGTATACACATACAAACATCATATTTACATGAAGAATTGAAGGAGGTTCCCCTACCTCTTGTGATTATGGCTAATAAACACCTCCAAATGTGAAACCCTAACTCTAACTTCCAACTCCAAGCAAAGCTCTCCACACACCGGGTGAAAAGGGCACACCAACGCGTAGATCTTGAAATTTTAGGAAGGTTTTGTGAAGGGGCCAAGTTTGGAACTCAAGATTTGCCTTGGTATGGTGGGAGGATTGAAGAAGAGGGTTATGGAGGAGAAGAGAGAGAGCCGGCTGGGTTTTGGGGAGAAGGGGGGAGTTTTTGTCTCTCTCTTTCTCTCACACCACACGCATATAACCCACACACACCACATGTTTTGAATAATTACACCACAATTTCAAATATCCCATGTGTAAACCAAATCGACCCATATAACACATGTAACATCTAATCCTCTCACAGTTAGTCACTTCCATCAATTCGCTTCATTCCTCACATTACCTCGGTGTTATTCACAAAAAATAAATATAAATTTCCGGGTCTTTACACTTTTCTTGGGGTTGTGTTCAGGGGCGGACACGGGGGGGTGTTTGGCCCCCGCAGTCCCCCCAATTTTCTGTATATTTTTAGTACACTTTGAGATTTTTTTGTAAAATTACTGAAGAGTAGTACCCGCAAATTAGGCAAAAACGGCAATCCTGCCCGCCACTGGTTGTGTTTAGCAATTTCTGGGTTTTATTTAGAATGTTGTGTGCTTAGTTTTTACTTGGTTGCATTTAGATAAAAGGGTTGCTGATAGAATTCACCCAACAAAATTGGGCAGTGATGTGAGAGAAGAGCATCGGCAGTTACCCTACACCAACAATGTCCGTTCTCCTGCAACCTCTCCCGCCAAATCTCTCTCTTCCCCGTCCTAAAACCAGAGCACCTCCGGCCCACAATAGCATCACCACCACTACCCCAATAAAATCCACCCTATGCGTTGTAGCAGCAGCGAACACCAGAACAAAAAACGAAGACGATTACCACTCCACCCTCAGGTCTCTCAACTCCAAAGGCCGCTTCCCTCGCAAATCCCTCGGCCAGGTATACCTTATCTTTCTGTACATATGTATATACTAGACGCCCGGGGCACACGCAAATCATGTTACGCAAAAGATGGAACTGATAAATATCTAGAATTTAGATTAATCTGAACAATGAAAATTGGGCACAGTTTTTTTTTTTTTTTTTGTGGGGGGAAGATTAATGGGTTAGTTTGGGCAGTTAAATTGTGAGCTGGGTTCAATAACTGCCGTTCGTGGGTGTTCCCTTTGTAATAGTGATAGATAAGGAGTAGATGTATTGTGGCTTTTTATCGAACACTTAGAAGGCGTTTGTGTCTGCTTTGATATTATCAGCATTATATGTTGAATTCTTCGATCAACGAGCAGCTTGTGGGTGTGGCTGATGTTAAGGAAGGTGATGTGGTGCTAGAAATTGGACCAGGGACTGGTTCTTTGACCAATGTTCTTGTGAATGCTGGTGCCACAGTTCTTGCCATCGAAAAGGTTTGGCCTTTAAGTACATGTTTCCTTTTTCGAATGGGCAATTTATCGAAAATGTGCGTTGCAGTGAATAATTGGCTTTAGTTTTGTTCTTTAAGAACATGTTTGAATTGCCGGATGGTGTTTATAATCCCGTACAAGGGGTGATTCTATCATAGTAGCAGTGAGGGGATTATGAGAAAGGAATCTCCATTTTAATGATTCATGATCTATCCTTGTATCCTTTTGTATCAACTATGAGTATGTTTTGTGGGATGGGTAGCTCAACGGACATGTGATCTCTTTACCAATGTTGACTTGTTGTATCCCTGAATTTAGTAAAGAATTAAATACTCCAATCCAAGAAAAGAAGATGCTCTAAAATATACACATCAGTTCCCAATCGAACTTTTAAGATCTCAACTGCACAATTGGTTTCTTTACACCGGATCTCAGTACTAAATTCCCAAATTCGATTCAAATTGTGGACATAGCACTTTGAGGTGTTTGTGACCAAAATGGAATACTGAGAATTGATCTGCTTGCCGAACTGTGCGCTTGTAGCTTTTGGTTAGCCTGTACTCTAGGGTGCAACGGGACTACCCTAGGAAAACCTGCCCCTGCTAGCCAACATAGAAATGGATTCCATTTCCTGGATAACAGTAGTCTCTTCTGTGTAAAAATTCGAACTCTTTACTACTAGAATGAAAGAAGGGCACCTAAACCTACTCCCTCATCAGTGAAATTGTAGCTTTCTCTCACTAACTAAATATATATTACTGGACTTATCAACAACGTGTCCATTTCCTAAACTTTAAACAAATTACTGCGTATCGTGTCATGTCCGTGTGCTGTGTCCATTGCTGATTTGTTATTCTCTTCTTATCTGTTTACTGTATTCGGACTTATTTTCCACTTTCTATGGGCTTTAGGATCCACAAATGGCTGCGCTTGTGACAGAACGGTTTGAAAGTACCAATCGGGTGAAGGTAAACTATACTTTCAGTAATGGATTGGGTTTGTAAACCTTATTTGTTTTTCTTGAGTTGTTTGTTCATAATAATCTTTTTCTTTTAGAAATTAACGTGGAGAACTAGGATAGAGACATTGGAAGCTTAAAATTTAAAGTGATCCAATCTAAACCTTGGAATTACTTGCTCTGGACAATTTATTTAAGAAAGAAAGAAAGTAGTTCACATCGGTTTTATATTTGCTTCCAAGGGCAAGAAATATTAACACCACTCATCTTTACAGTTCTTATGATATTAGAAGCTCCTCATTTGGTTGCTAGAATTGTTTACAATCTACAAAATTATATGCCTTTTTTTGTCAATACATGAATGTGACAGTGGCCTTAAGAGTAGTAGTGAAATTAGTTGCACAAATGTTTGGTGTCATAATATTTTGCACATGATATCAAAGGGTTGATGATTCGTTAGACGTTGCAACATTTTTGTACATCAAAAAATGTAAAAGAACTGGGTGTATCAGTCAACATCACGGTGGTTGAATGAGTGGACCTGGACCATAATGGCCACATGCTTCATAATTATCCATGTAGAAGATGCTTTAATGATAAGCATTTCTATCTATATCTACTTGTAAACTGCGTTCAAATATTGATTGTTTTTCTGGAAAAACTTGTCTTTGTTTGTGGGAAATGTCATGACTCATGATATATCTTCTTCCACTTTTCTCCTTCTGTGTCGTCTGCGGCATTTATCTATATGGTTATAATTCTTGCTGGACTTTTCAGTTTGAACATCACTGTCACAAGAGTGGTCCATTGCATGCAGGGTGTATGTCAATGGGTGTGCACGTTTATATGCGTGTACATTGAGACCGTTCTTGCAGGATTGTCCTTCATTATAAACTCTTCCAGTTTTCTGTGGAAATTTCACTTTGAACATCGGGGTTACAAGGGTTCACGCATGTGGCGTGTTTTCCTCATTTCTGTTGGTTTATATATGTGAAGACAAAAATTCTTGCACTTCTAGCTGGTAAAAAAATGCGTATCAAATTACGTCCCCAACTTGTTTGCCGAATTATGCAGGTTTTGCAAGAGGATTTCACAAAATGTCACATTCACTCACATTTGATCTCATTGGTGGGATGTCAAAAGTCATTGGATGGAGAATCACAATATGCCAAAGTGAGGACTCTACCTCATGTATATCCATTCATTTGTTGTTTTACCTATGTATAGCCATTCATTTGTTGTTTTCCCGCATTCTCATGGCCTCATCTAAGATGTGACAACCACTTGTTCATTGAAGCAATCCTTGTAACTGGTGTGTTAATATCCTTTTTGCAGACCTGTCGTATGAAAAAATATCACAAGGACATAAATAGCATAAGTGCATGTCGTGTTAGTGCCTATTTGGTTTTACAAAAGGCATTTTAGAGTTTGGAATGATGTAAGAATTGCTATTCTTTTCGTAATCGCAAGTTGTAGTAGGGACCTAGCCGACATATTTTCCATGTGAAAATAGACTCATTATACTATACAGCTTTTGTATTCTAATACAAGACAGTGGATACTCAAATTATCCTGACCGTATGCAGCACCCATTGTATAAAACTCTACTGTTCCTTTTTTTTTTTTAGTCAACTAAGACGCCCATGTACTTCTCCTAAGGTCTCAGGTTCGAAACACCTGGGAGGTTTCGAACCTGAGACCCAGTACTTGAGCACCAAGCCAACTCCTTGGGGTTCTCCTATTTATTATTGTCTATTCCACGTTTGATTATTTCATGTAT
Organism: Gaultheria prostrata; assembly: GCA_036023075.1. Lineage (NCBI taxonomy): Eukaryota > Viridiplantae > Streptophyta > Magnoliopsida > Ericales > Ericaceae > Gaultheria > Gaultheria prostrata. Next base: position 12,390 of record JAXBDA010007469.1, read on the forward strand.
GTCTATGTGGATGTGATTTTTTGTCTTTATTTTTTTTATTTAGATTGAATGATATTGCACTTGTAATGACCTTCCTCCGATGACTCTAATCAAGCATGCTCCTTATTTCTAACTTGTTGCCAAATTCAACCTGAAGTGGGTTCTATACTGCCGTTATTATGACCACTTTACATGTGTTCAGGTTGTATCCAACTTACCTTTCAATATCACTACGGATGTAGTTAAACTGCTTCTTCCAATGGGTGACATTTTCTCTGATGTTGTTCTCTTACTCCAGGTTCTCGTCAAACTTTATGATTTTTCATTAATTTATCCTTTAAACTCTTTTATATTCTTCTTTGTTGTATTTCAAAGATAATCACTCTACTATAAATTAGGTAAAAGCATGTGGACAAGAGGTGTGTCCACATTATTATTGGAAAAAAGGTGATTGATTGGAGAGCTTCATTGGAATCAAGGAAATAAGAAAGACTTACTCCTTGAATTTTTTAACGGAAACAACACAAGGGGGCTTACCTTTGAGAGAAATTACGGACTTAAACTTGTTTCTAGTTGTGGATGATATCTAGAACAATTCTGACACGGAAAAATTTAGTGAAGCCTTGGCCATGCTATGATTCTCCATCAAAATTCATGTCCTTTGACTAGCCTTTTGACATACATTTCATCGATATATTTAGGAGGAGACAGCTTTACGCTTGGTGGATTCATCTTTGAGGACATCTGAATATCGACCCATCAGTATCTTCATAAACTTTTATTCAGGTATTCGCAATATGAAAGACCACTTTATTGCCTTTGGGGTGATGAATCTACATCTAGTGCCAAGCGAAGTAGGTTGTCGCTCTTGCTTGCGCAGCCTTCAGAGCTTGTAAATGAAAGGGATTTCTTACCAAGTCCTAGGTTTTATGATTGATGTATTTGCATGTCTTTACCAAGTTTTATTCTTCTCATTGGCTTTAGCTTTAATTTATTCTGGACGCAATCACCCTTGTCAAAAAATATAGCCATAGATGCATGGACAATTGGTTAGGTTTATGCTACTTTCATTTCTGTAGTTAAGATAACATGCATAACTACGAGATGTTGACGTGTAAAATCATTTTGCTGATGAGAGAAGCAATTAAAATAAAGGTTGAAAGCTTAAGTCCCTCATCCCTTTAAGATGTCAATTGCCAGCATAATTGCCACTATTTATAATCTCTAGCGAACTTCGGAATAAATACAATTCCACTATGTCACCTTTAGGGTAACTTGTTCTGCTGCTTGTGCTTTTCTTTCTCAGATCCTGAATACAACTTTAAGGTCCCAAGATCGAATTTCTTCCCCCAACCTAATGTAAGTATTTAATTTGTTTTTTCAATTAGTGCTTTCCATGCATTTTGTAATGGTGTATACTGCAGAACTGCATATGTTTGCAATTAGGTTGTGAGCTACTTCATGTTCTTCCTCCTGCTGCTTTTTCCTGCCACCATTTTTGTATCTATTTTGTATTCCTCATGAGTTTTCAGTATCAAGGGCGTATGATTACTTGCTGATAGCAACTCATTATCACCCAAAAAGTTAACTGGTTGGACCTTCAAAACTTGTATATTTCCGGGGCTCAGACACTGCTTGGAAAATAAAAGCACATTTGCTTTTTTAGACACTGAAGCTCTTAGATTTGTCACTGCAATACTTTAGAATTAATTGGGTAGAAAATTCCATCGCCTACATTCTCTATCTTATTCTTTTGGAATTTGGACAACACATTCACGATTTGACCTAGTTTGTGTGGACATCAGTCGTCTATCTTACACACAATAGCACAGGAGAATGGTACTTTGCCAAAACATATCACTCCAAGTAAATTAAGTAACACATCCAACTGCTAAAGTTATGGCATTAGCTAGATCCTTGGTGCCTTTGGCATGGTGCTTTGCCATGACCGACCTTAAACAACTTCTAATTTTTGTCTCTCCATTGCTGATGCATGCTACTTTCTAGGTTTATAGTCTTGACATTATCTTGCTTATACTTTCCTAAATGAAATCATGCATGTGGGTGCAAATCAATGGCCAGATAGTTACTGACAAATATTCAACTATGTTTTCTGCATCAATTTATGATTTATTGAAAAAAAATACAATGCAATACCTTTATGCTCTTGGTTGTAGGTTGATGCAGCAGTTGTTACATTTCGGCTGAAGCAAACTGCAGATTATCCGCCAGTTTCCTCTACTAAAAGATTCTTCTCAATGGTTATTCCTGATCTCTATTGTGTACTTCATTAGATACTTTTTACCAATTTAATCTTCATCAAATTGGTCACAAGTTTTTTTCATTTATAGCTATAATTGTGGTTAAACTCGTAATAAGGCTCTCCTTGTGCCAACAGTCAATACGCTCCCAATTCCTGCTCAATGTGTTAGTTTTACTTCTTGAATACCAAGACAACAACAATAACAGTACTCATGTCATCCCCAATCAATGGGGTATGGGCATGGAGGATTGGAGACAAACCTAACCTCTGACACTATCTACATGAAGTAACTGCTCTCAGAGAGTTTTACCATTGAAATAGCAACCCCCATGTACCTCCAAAAATCGAAGAACTCAAGGACATCATGCCGTGGAACCATATCCCCAAATTAAAGCTAGAAGGCATCAAAGAGGGCATGCCTAGAGATCTGATTCAATACGGCCCAAACATAAAACAATTAACAACTTCCTTTTTCCTTCCTTTCTGTTTTGTTTTTGATCTTCTATTCCTTCCTTTATTCTATTATGTTTGTTCTCTTCCCTTTCTTTCTGCATTAAGCATTAACTTTGTAAAACGAACAACTTGAGAAAAAATAGCTCTTGATGTCTTTGGTTACGGATGGATTTAGGTCAATTCTGCATTCAACAGTAAAAGGAAGATGTTGCGGAGATCACTCCAGCATATCTGTACATCCCTTGAGATTGAAGCAGCCCTCGAAAATGTTGGTCTTTCAGCTACAGTAAGTAATCATCGACCATTTATATCTATGGCATATGCATCAGCTCTGTCTACTTAGCTCCCTTTATTATTTGTTGTAGTCAAGACCGGAGGAACTCACATTAGACAATTTTGTGAAGTTGCATAACTTGATAACAAAGACATAGTGCTCTTGAATCTTGACTGGGTTGAGACAATGAAATCAACAAAGATAAGTGCAGTCCTTTCGGTGCTAGAAAATGCAGGTGTTTATTATCAGGCCCGAAGGCGAATCACATTATTAAGAATGCCTCTGCCATTTTCTAATCTAGAGCTCCAGCATCAGTTTTCACAAAGAAAAAAGTTTCGAGCTCGAATGTTCAAGTATCTTTATGCAGAAGCACAAATGCCCTACAGGGCTGCTCATTGCGCAGGGGTAAATGAAAACCCTCTTTGTATCGCTACATTCAATACGGTGCAGCATTCTTGTATTTCTCTAAAACTCTTCCATGCTCTCGTGTACTGATGTATATTCGGCCACTTGTGTCTCGTACATTCGGCTCGCCATGCCTTGGGATATGAATAACTGAATCCAAATGTAAATGAATCTTCAAGCGCAATCTTGCATACTTAAAGAGCATTGTTTTTTAGCGACACAAAATCTGATACCAAGTTACTGCATGTCACCTATATTACCATTTTTTTTTCTTTGCATATGCCCGGCATAATATAACTCACTCTTTTTTTTATATCTGCAATACTTTCTAAAATTAAACGACGAACTGATCAAATAAGCCGGTTATAAAGATCCGAGTAACGTACGGTATTTCTCTGAGTTTATGATTGTAGTATTGAGGTAGATTACTTCTAAAATTGCATCGTTTTGTCACACTACATCATCCCCGCGAAAAATTGCAATATGTTCCTTGTTTTCTTCCGCTAAATACACAAGAAAGAAATAAAATGGGAGTTTATGGGCATTACAGCTCCGAAGAGCATTCTCTTCGATGAAGTACGTAGGTACACAGAACACCAACGCAATCTCAACAAACAAAGTACAAGCAACTACATCAACAACCTGACGTGGAACTAAATGAATAGACACTTGAAATTAGTTATACTTCTATAACTATATAAAGAAATTTAGAAAGCTTGTCTGATTTCAATGACAACGGAATTGATATCACTCATATAACGACTCTAAACTGAGCTTCATTCCTACTCTTAGCTACTTTTCCTACTTCACTTCCCACTACTAACCGATAACAGAATGAGGAACTTCTTTCTCTTCCTCCTTCCTTTCGACTGCCTCTGACTTCGGTCGCTCTCTCCTGTCGCGGAACCCGGCAGCAATTTCCACTTATTTGCCTTTCTCGATCCGTCCACCTATTCAATCATATGCTTCCTCCGTTATGGTATTGGCTCCTATCCCTTCTGGGCCTGGTGAACCAAAATTTCCGATAGTTCCCCTAACCCAACCCGGAGTTCTCGCAGTCCTCAACAATGACTCATGGTCCGCCCCTATTGTCTCATGGATATTAATAGGAACTGAACCATTCTGCAAACCTCAGGATAAGCAGAGGATCCTCAATAACCCCGTTTGAAATTTGAAAGGTCTCTCCCCGTCCGTAATAGAGGTAGGTGCATCATCGAAGTGATTCTATTCCCCTTCTTGCTGATGGATTAATCGATACTAGCGATTGCTATCTATGGATTGGGGTTCCAACCACCTCTAGACCAGTCATTTCTTTCTCACTCCTGCCTCCGGCGACATGCATTCATATTAATTAACTCTCACTATGAGGGGGCGGCTTTCTTGTGGTAGTAATTGCGAACTCATTTCATTTTTTACTGTGGAGAGGTAGGGACGGATACGTTGCTTGCAAGAGGTTGCTTAGCATGCAATTGCGAGAATCCTCTCTATCGCGTCCAGAGAAAGTATATATCTATTATCTATTCTAATATATAAAGGGAGAGCACCAGTTTGGTGTAGCCCTTTTTTGAAGCCTATCACAAAAGTGATTTCCTTTTTTGCCCCTACAAACTTTACTTTTTACTTTTTCCCCGAAACATAACTGCCCATAACTCATAACCCATTATCCATCCCATGATTCCACTTGGTTCTCTATACACAGAAAA
>JAXBDA010007470.1:0-17464 GCA_036023075.1 Gaultheria prostrata
TTGTGGCAGAATTACAAGAAAACCAATGGGGCAATTTCCAATTGGAGGGCAAAATTGGCAAAAAGTGGCAATTGACCAAACACCAAATTGGAATGGCCTCTCTTTTATAAGCCTCCGGTTTTGGAAAAATTGGCAAAAAGTGGCAATTGACCAAACACCAAATTGGAATGGCCTCTCTTTTATAAGCCTCCGGTTTTGGATAACACCAAGAGAAACGTAGTAGCCATTTTATTTTTTTTATAAAATGATTGCAAAAAGTCAAATATCCATATTGATTTGCTGGAACCAAACGAGTCATGGGATCATTAATCTATGACTTAAATTTCAGAGCTAACTGGACTTTCCTTCATCTCCATAATACATTAACGAAATGAGGACTTTTAATTTAATTTTAATTTAGAACTCCTGAGCTGGCACAAATATATTAAATAAAATCATATAAGAAGATTATCTCTCCAGTTTTGCGAAATAACTTCATCATACACGTACGATGATTCCTGTTGAAGGCCCTTGAAATTCGTCAAATAATGAATCATCTAGGTGGTTGTTTAAACTCAAGGTTTTTTTATAATAGAAATCGCCATAGAATCGATTTTCGATCAATTTCAAAACCATTTTTTGTCAAGTTAATTTCTCAATCTGAATCACTGGCACCCCTTCTCCCATTCCTTCCTTGTGGTCAGGAATGGCGGGGTGTACTAGGGGTCCAATTTTCCTTTTTTTAGCCTCTCGCAGGCCTCAGTTTAATTTATTAAAATTATTCATTTTTCACAGTTCGCCGTGATGTTTCACCATATTAAACTTATGCTAATGGAGTATCTTAAGTAAACGATAACCAAACATCACAACATGAACATTAACAGGAACAACAAGACTCTGATATGGTGTGTTAATTTATTTTCTTTGAAAATAAATGCGTTTTCAAATTATATATTAATTAATCGATGTCCAATCAACGTAATTTTTAATATGCTTAACATTTTGACAAGCTCTACACGATCAAGCATCATTTATCAACTTGTGTCCATATTTGAAACCCGAAGAAAAAAAAAAACTGGACCTTTCAATTATTTCTCCAAATCCTCTCTTCCAATGGTACAAGTCCCACATTTTATTTTATCTTTTTGTCATTCGTCATTCATAATCTATTACATGGGGAGGGGAATGAGACTCAATCCCGGGATACAGTACGGTATAAGTCCCACAGTCGCATAAACATATTTTTCTAGTGATCTACAGTTTACCTACTCTGTTGTTTGGATTGTGCTAATAAGCTTGTAAGAGCAATACATATTTAATAAGTTATAGGTGAAAAAAATCCAAACGTAATTTAAATTACTTGACAGCTATTAGGAAATTGGTATTTGATCCCTCTCCTCCATGAATCTATAAATTCTTTAATGACACACTCGAGCCATACAAGGGAAGAAGCACGTGACCCCGTACAATTATGAGGCACTGCACGTGCACCCTTTCGAAACTCACATGCCTTCACATTCATGCTACAGTATTGGGGGCATTTTAGAACATTGCTCAATTTTTCTTATATTTTTCTTGAGTCTATTGCTTAATTCAATTCACTGAAGCAGGGACGAAGCCAGGAGTCGGAGGTTAGCGGGAGAGTTAGTGAGTTAGTGTATTTTTTATCAGAATTTTACTTTTGTGGTGATGAATATGTACACTAAAATAATAAAAATATGGATACCACAGTGTACACTGGCGGAGCCAGTAAGATACAAGAGGGGTCATCTAACCCCTCACTTTAATTTCTCACAATAATTTTTGATTGTTTGGAGCTAAACTTTACAATTTTGACCATGTAAATTTTTTATAAATTGCTCCAACTTGCTTAAAATGCATAGAATTCTCAAGTTTTTTTCCTTTTCGAGAGTTGATAGTATTATAAATAAGGCTATTGTACATTATTTTCAAAATATAATAAGTCATTGGGATCAATTATAAAGCAAAAATATATGCATCATTATATATTTACGTTATAGTTAGCCTCTCAAATTAGTTGTTTCTTTGCATGAGCGAATAGAAAAAATAACTTGCATGTAGATCTAATTTTTGATCCCGCTAACCTAAAATCCTAGCTCCGCCCCTGAATCAGTATGCATAATTATCGACTTTTGAAAAAATAAAGTAACATACTAAAAACTATAGTAAAAGATGTTTTTCATATGCATGTACAGTACGAAGAAAGAGTAATTTTATGTAATCTATTTACTAAAGTGAAGCACATTAAATTGTGACACTTTTTCATGTTGTTAAAAGTATGGATATTAGAATCGGCATTAAAACTTTCGTTGCGTTGAAACAGGCAAAGTCAATATAAGATGAATTAATCTACCAAGAAAAGATAAATTATGAACATTCTTATTTTATTTAACACTTTATACAACTCTGAAAATGGTAGTCAAATTTTGAAACTTCGAATGCTTAAGAACATTGAGTTCATAATTTTGCAATTGAAATTTCAAGGGTAGTTTATATAATCTATAAAATCAGAAGGATAATATTAATTTCTCAACAAGCTTGCTTGCTTCCTTTATTTTTGTTTGCTTTTATTTATTTATTTGTCTTTTCTCATAGAGTTTGCATAAAAATACAGTGCGAAATTTTGATTTTTCTTAATTTAGACATTATGTTTCATAATATTTTAATTGGCCCATTGAAGTTGCTTTTGTACTACTATTTGTTTGGGCCTCCTTTCTTGAACAAAAAAATCGAAGGATTAAAGACTTCTTATATTGCAAAAAAATAATGAAAAAAATTTAGTGACGGCGGATCTATATAATTTGAGAATGTAAATATTTTGTTTTCATATAGCAATAGCATTTTTTAAAATCGTTGTAATGACCCACTTGTCTCCCCGAGTTCCACCCTTGTTATGAAGAGGGCACAAGACTCGCAATAAAACCCAATTTTGTGAATTTGAAAAGCATGTTGACATTGATTTATGATACTATAAACAAATCAAATTAAAATATCTTTTAAGAAGCTTGTTTAGCTCCCCAACTAAGCTCGAAGAGGCTTTACAATGCGACTTATTCGACTTCTGATGTTTAGAAAATTAAAGCTATTCAAGATTGGTTCAATTAAAACTCGTTTGCTCACCTCATAAATTGTAGCTTTTTTTCTATCTTTACTTAGTGAACTAATTTTTTAAAATAAATATTTTATTTGTTCACTTTTATTTTCCCCCATTGCGAATAAAGGAGGACCAAGCACCTTACCACACGGTTTCTTTTATCTTTAGGATACAACTTTGCGCATAAAATATTGCAAAATTTTTATTAATAAGGACAACAAGGAGTATAAGTAACAAAGGTAATTGCCTATTAGATTCTGTAGAAATAAATTAAAATACAATTGTAGTAGAAAGGGAGAGTTAATTAGGTATCTCGAACAAAAAAAAAATCATTATGATTCCATCCTTTGAGATTTGAATACTTATGATTTCATCCTGAAATTCAAATAAACCTTAAAACACCATTTCTCTCTCCTAATTATCCTACTATTTCTCTCTTAATTTTCCTAATATTTCTGTCTCCTAATTTTTCCTAATTTATCTCTCTATCCTATCTTACACAAATCTCTCTCCTAATCTTATAATTCTCTCTCTTTCCTAATCTACTCACAACTAAAATCTTACAAAAAAATTTAAAAAGAACGTACTCCTATTTCAACAGTGAAGAAATCGATTAAAATTATACAGGGAAATCACAAAGGGAACATGGATTAGTGATTAACTATGATTATATGGGAACATGGTTAATAAATCATCCATGTTGCATGTATGAATATTAGATTGCACTAAACATGATAAATCAATATCCCATGTTTCCTGTGTATGAATTAACACTAACCCCAATTATTTCCATTTTACCAATTTCATGGGAACAAACCAAAACCAATAGCTCACCGTATCAATAAACCATTTTTAAATGACATGATAACATGGTTTATTGATTTTTCATTTTTATTGTATTGAATCCACTAATATGGTGAATTAATTAACCATGTTCACTACATTAAATAACTATCAATAAACTATATTCTCTCGCCATTTTTAAAGGACATGAGAACATGGTTTATTGATTTTCCATTTTTACTGTATCGAATCCATTAATATGGTGAATCACCGTATAAAACTATCAATAAATCACCTCGAAAACGTAACAACATAAAAAAAAATCACATATGGAGTATCAAATATGAATGACATGAAGTTAATCTCAGAGACTTCCAATTAACAATTTAGTATAAACTAACCAATTTATCCAAAATGCTCCTTCGAGGAAAAAAAAAGCCATAATCGATTACGAAATGGAATGACCAATCAATCTCGTTTGAATCACGGATCTACAGGTCTTCTGCTGCAATAGAGGATCCCTTTGAGAAAATCAATTTCTCTGGTTGGCCGAACTATTTTGAGAGAAGACAGTACGGGTCACCGATAGCGGTGATCTATTTTCTTCTATGAGTTGGTGGTGCAAATCGACGGCGACGGCGGGGGAGCAAATCAACGACGTTCCAGAGAGGGAGAGGAGAAGGTGGTGGACGAAAATGTCACCGATAGCGGTGATCTATTTTCTTCTATGAGTTGGTGGTGCAAATCGACGGCGACGGTGGGGGAGCAAATCAACGACGTTCCAGAGAGGGAGAGGAGAAGGTGGTGGACGAAAATGGAATTGACGATGGACGTAAAAAAATGGGAAGAGTAGATTAAGATGTCAACAGTTTAGGGGAGATGGAGTTAATCCCCCTAATTTATGGGAATTGGAGGAGATGGAGTCAATCTTAATTTATGGAAAGTGGAAACGTCCCGCCATGTAGAGAATGATATATAGATAATGATATAATTAAGGAAAATTTAATTATCTTTTAGGGAGTTAAAGATCTTCTACATATTAGTAATAATTGAATTAATAAAGGGCTCAATGGTCCGATTATCTATTTACATGATGGAATCATAACTATTCAAATCTCATAAGATGGAATCATAATGATAATTTTGGTACAGAATGCCTAATTAAAATTCTCTAGAGGGGGAAAATAAATTTGACGTAAAATAAGATTTTCCTTTTAGATGGGGAAAGAAAATTGAGAAGGAACAAACAAACGTTAGTTAGAGAAAAACAAAGTTTGCACTCTTCTTTTCGATGAATCTATTCCTTTATTTTTATTTTTATTTATTAAAAATTCTTGTACTGTAATAGATACTGCGTCTGTTAAAGAATTTATTATATACTCCTTACTTAAAAGACATAAGGAGGAATGCATTCACGAATTTGAGAGTGAAACCACTTGCTCAATGAAAACAAACTTCAGCGAAAATACAGGCAAATTTTCTTACAAACTTCTTCTCATTTGGCTGGGGGATGAGGAGGCCGGATGACCTTATCCCCCTCCCCCTCATTTGGCCTAATGTATCCTAGGCCGGTTGACCTTATCCCCCTCCCCCTCAATTGGCCTAATCTATCCTAGGCCGAATTATTTATTCTTAGCCCAATGGCATTCCATAAATAATGAGGCCGGATGACCCCTCCCTAATCCGGACCAATCCATCCCAAACCCTCTAATTTAACATTATCTCCAATTTCAACTACGAAACAAACCAAGAATCACTCGTAAACTTGCAAAATTACAAACCTAGTTTTAATTGGTTAGATAGCTAGTAATTTATAATTGGACAAACAAAAACAATAAATTTCTGATAGAAACATCAAGTTAAGTTGCCTGTTCAAATTTGAAAATAGGACCATCTTTAACCTGGACGACGCCTTGTATTTTCTCATTTTCTATCACTAACCCAATACAGTTTAAAAACACAAGATCAATATTTCCATACCTAAAAATAGAGTACACTGTCCCCCTAAAAGTAGTGCACAGTAGTACTGCATCTGCTATAAGACAGTGCAAAGACCCATGATTTTTTCAGGTGCAATCGATAGAAGAAAAAAAACCAAACAAAATTGGTTAATAAAGCAAGAAAAAAGGATCATTTAACCACACAAGGCGACCCCTTCAATGCACACAATCGTGGTTCGATGAGTATTGCAACTCCCACCACTCATGAAATTTCCATTGTTCATCAAGAAACAGCAACCGCGTGTCTCCCATGTAGAAACCTAATCATCATTTTGACTTTCATCTTTGACCAGCTTGATCATATCATCAATCCGGAGAATTGTTATAGCTGCTTCAGTTGCAAACTGGCAGAACCACAAAAAAAGAAAAAAAAAAAAAATATATATATATATATACAAGAAAAAGAAAACCTTGATCAAACACTAAAATTGCTTCAAATCCAGGTTAGGAAAATAGTACCAATACATGAACAAATGGATAAATACACAACTTCTACCTGTAGTATCTTCACTTTGCTCATTGCGGGCTCAATGACTCCAGCTTCTAGATTGTTACGGACAGTTCCCTTCAAAAGATCTAGTCCCATGCTGTTACATTGTAACAAAAGCCGAACCAAATAAGTGATTCAGTCACATTGGACTGTCGTCCTCCCTGAGTTTGTAAAGTTGCTTTTATTCAAGCATAATCTAGAACTGTCCAGCATTTTCAGTCTAACAGGGTGTAGTACATGGCATGACGTCTTACATTCCTCAGTACTACAAGAATTTGTACTCCATAGCTTGTTGGTGCAACTGCTTATATCGTACTGTTTTACAAACTGCCTACTCGAAACAAATAAAACTATGCATGGGACATCATTTAAGAATAACAAACACGTCTACAGGCGTCACTGTGTCTCGGATTTCTTATATATCCTTTTAGTGGGACACACTAGGGACATGCTAGGAACAAGCCACAATACAATATCTAAAAGTTGGGAAAATTGATACCGATGCTTAGTCATCAACATTTATTCAGTGGTTGGTTTATATCTCCATGTGATTTTTATCCTATGTCGACTGAAATAGCTTTTCCTTCATTTCAATACAAGAATTATTATGTATCAAATATTTATACTCTCATTAGTCAACGTGTCCCCAAGCTGAGTCCTAATTTTTCGAAAGAATGATGTCTATGTTTCTGTATCACGTCTCTATCTGTGCTTCTGAGGAGATAAGAAGCAAAAGAATACCTCGACAGATGCTTCTTATCTGCCTTTGTTTGGGCAGTGTGGTGGTAAGCTCGCAGTTTGGCAACTAATTCAGTCGCATCCTTGGCAGCATTGACAGCGAGAACCTGCATCAGTTGAATGTAAATTGTGAATACTTGAAAATTTAAGAAATCGGGGAGGGGTTCAAACAAAAATATTATACTCTGTAATCAACTCATCACATCTTCCGGACCTTTGGTATGATTAACAAAGATTCAGCAAATTCTGCAATTGCCAGCTGCTCCCGAGATCCTAATGTTGTGGCAAGATACTCCAAATAGACGGATAAGGCAGCCTCAACTGCACCTCCTCCTGCAACCACCTACTTTGCCACAATGCATGATCATTAAAATGGACAGTTCGGGAACTATAAATCTTGCCATAACTACTTCCCTATTCTGGTACTTCAGTTAGGAAACCATGGGATCTTCCAACGAATGAGGAAGGACCACAAAAATAAGATGCAGCGATTAGCCGCTCCAATAAGAAGTATTAATCAATAAGCTCGGTCATATACACAATTTAAAGCAGGCTGGTAAAACATGACCAATAAGAACTTGAGGCCAAATTTATCCCTTTTTTGGGTAAATGCCAAATTTATCCTTGATTACTAGCATCTCAAAGCCCCTTCCCAGCAATGCAACGACATATCCAACGAATCACAACTTTCAAAATACAAAATTTGAGGTAAAAGCAGAGTTTAAACGAGGATCATGAAGACGTAGTATGCAATCAGAAAGGCTCACCGTATTGGATTCCAGGGTCCTCTTGACAATGCACAAAGCATCATGCAAAGCTCTATCCATCTCATCAAGCATATAGTCATTTGCGCCCCTGAGTATTAATGAAACCTGGAGATAACATGCCAATAATATCAGACAACTTAAACAACAAATATTTGACTAGCTGTAAAACCATATCAAATTTCGGCAATATTGTTACCAGAAAAATTCAGCACAGAGAAACCAAATGAAAACACGACAGCATTTGTAACAATGAGGTCTGAAAGATACAAGTATTTCTACCATATATTTATTTCATTCTGTCATAGTATTCTAGCTCGGCATCTCGTGGAGCAGTTGAAAGTTGCAACATTTTAAATGCAATAAATTACATACCGCACTTGAGTTTTTTGTCCCTTTTATCAGGATCACATCATCAGCAGATATACGCTCCTCAACTACTTCATCTGCATGTCCAACAAGCGAAGAATCGAATGTTTCATCTCCTTCCATATCAGCAAAAGTTGAAACCTACAAACACAAACAATAAGAACAAGAGAACTTGGATAATTTGACTGTGGAAACAAGAAGGGATGAATAATGGTTAAGGGGTAACGATTTGCAAGTCGGACAAAACTTGGAGTGGAACAACTAATCTTCCATGTCAATTGCTAGGTGCTGTAGCAAACTACAACACAAGAGTTAAGGGAAAATAAAGGTAGATAGGAAGTACAATAGAACATACTTGGTTTGGTCCTCACTTTAGAATCTATATTTCATCTAAAACTGATGGAGCAATCACAAAACTTAAATAACTTTTAGACCAAAGAGCTCCAATGTGTATGATTTGAATGAATTTCCTTACAAGTAATCAGGGGTGAGATAGGCAACAGGTAGCTTGCTTCCAAGCAGGCCCAGACAGGTGAATTCAAACCAGAAAAACCAAACCAGCTGAAAAAAGCGGTTTACCTTGGTTTCAAACACTGGTTGGGTCAGTTAGGTTCTATTTCTGAGACAACCCGAGTTTCGGTTCAGTTCCAAAGAATTTGGCCTAACGGAGCCGAACCAAACCAAATTATTTACATGCTATTTATCTATTCATTCAATGTGGCCCTACTCTTCCACACAAAAAGGCATCACTGCAGTGAATTGTAAGATGTGGCCTCCCCTTCCTCCCTTCCCTCGTTTAAACTGAAAGTTCAAGCTCTCAACTTCAAAAGGGAATTTCTCTCGATGGATCTCTCGTCGTTCATTTAAAATGATTTCTTGAAGCCCCAAACTACCGATTTCTCTTTCGCTCTCTCCATCCCATTGCAAAGGGATCTAAAACTTCAACCTCAAAGAGATTTCAACATTTTCGATCTGTGTCACTGGTGAGTGGTGATGTTTTCTTGCTGAATCTACAGGGTTCTATTTTGCTGCTACTTTTTGGAATAGGTTTCTTGACTAACAGACAAAACGGCCAGGGACCGGAAAAATCGAAGTGGCGCGGTCTCAAGAATAGATGTTTCGATGTCACTTTTCAACTTGAGAAACTGAAACCTTCGGATCGGTTGTCAAATATGCCAAAACCAGACGGATCAATTTTACCTCTAGGTCCAGTTGTGACTTGTGAGGACTCAGGAGATCTTTGCTGGTGCTGAAAACCTCCCATATATGTAATGGGAGTCCAAAAACAAAAAAACCTCCTCTCAAATGTGTATCTCTCCTGACAAAGCTTTAAGGTAAAATAGGACTCAACTTGTAAATTTCGAGTGCACTCTTTAAGATGTTCATACGTTCCAATCCCCATGCCACCTTCATGTTTAGTTGATGAATTAGGAGAAAAAAGAACAAAATGGAGCAATCAGGATTGAGGTATTCTCACATAATGGACGATTACAATCATCTCACTAGCCAGGGCATCGCACAAGCCCTTTTAGGAGCATTTTAAGAATGTAGAGTTAGCATCAGCTTCTCTCCTATACAATAATACAAACCCATAAAGCCATAGCCATTACTAGGGTTAGATTCATAAGTCAATAGGCTATAGAAACAAATAGTACTTGCTTGCAAACAGTGGCTATTATCAATAGCATCAAAAGGATAAGGCATCATCCAAACCTTATTCCAAAGATCCATGGGCAATGTCATATTAACTCGATATTAGTAATTGCTAGATAGATCCCTCTGATCTATTTAGTACCTTCTACAAAAGGAACTGGACCACTTCAACCAGTTCGAGGGCACAGTTCTTCAAAGCCTTTGACATGCCTTGTCATGCAAAAAACTTTGGAGGCAGCATGATTCCATTACACCTACTCTTCTTTATTACAACCAAGATTACGCCCAAGAGGAAATTTAACCTGCGTAATACTGACTGATTTGGAAGAAGATGAATATAAGGATCTTCAGTAAAAATGGAAGTGGAAAATCATCCAAAACTCCATGGTTTCCAGGAACTTCCAAACAACAGTTTGGTGTGTTTATAGTTACCTTTCTCTAAATGTTGTCATTGTTCAGCCTCAAATTTTGGAAAGTTAAAAGGCTTTCGCTCGCACACCATGCTAATGTATCGCTAGTGTGAGAAATGCTAGGCAGTGAATCAAGCACAGAACCAGGGGACCCCCACCACTCCAAAACTACCCTTAACGGTTGGCCCCTGGACTGCCCCATCCCACAACTTGAGTTACAATTCGAAGAGAAGAGGATAATCGTAGTTGTTCCCTAACCCAGCCCCGTTCCACAACTTGAGTAAAAACAAGGAGAAGGGGATAAAGAAAATGTCATGGGATTGATTGGCCAGAAACATATATGCCTTAAAAGCTAGTAGATATTAATACAAAACATGCTACTCTTAGGAGTACTAAGTTCATTTTACAAATGAAATCACAATTGGCTCAAGGAACACCACCCCACCGCAGTCCCAAACCTTATTGGGTTTTGCTAATGTTTCCTAAATCCAAGCAACCCTACTACTAAAAAGCTCCCACATCTGTCCCACTAGGGTCAGGGGACATACTGAGTCAAGCTTCATGCCATTCCTAGGCATACTTTTGTCAATGAATACTGCTACTCTTGGAATTGGTTTCCCAAATACATTTGATACAATTATTGCTTCAGAAGCCCAAACAAGAAACATACCACAGTTGCACCTGTTGCCTTGGCGACATGACGAAGATCCTCCTTCCGAACACGCCTCACAGCAATTGCACCAGCCTCCACAAAGTACTGAGAGAGCAAAACAGGAAACAATATTTGAAACAAAATTCAATTCCAACAGAACAAAATTAGATGGAATTTGATAAGTTGACAAAACTCCAGCATTTAAATACCCAATAAAAGTGGAGAGCTAATTTGAGCACACTTGGACTGCATTAAAATATCTGTATCTACCTAGTAGGCACAACAAAACCTGGTATAGGTTGTGTAAAGATACTGGCTCTATCAGGCATCCTTTCATTTAACATGCACAAAAAGAACTTCAAAACTCAATCCTAATTCCCAAGTGGTTCCCACCAATGCTGTTTTTATATTTCTAAGCAGAACAATCAGAAGCTGAATCCCAAGGCAAACAGAATGGTCCTCTAACCAAGTCAATATTACTCGTAGGCATATACGTCATTCGCTCAGTAGTCTTCTCATTACTGGGTGTGGGTTAAAAACTGAGATAATCAGTGCACAAACAACAAACACCGACAGACATAAAACATGAGCTGCGATATATATGAAATAACTACCAACACACTCACAATAAGAGGTCCAACAACGTTCATTGGGACAGAGGGCCTCACGTAAAAAGGCAATGAGCCGATAATAGAGGACTATGAAAATCTCGCATTCACACAACTAAAATTATATAGTTGTATACATGAGGGAAAACTTGCCTTAAGGGCCATGTCATCGATCCCCTTTGTGGTCAAAACAACATTGGCTCCAGCCTTTAGAAGCTTCTCGATCCGTTCTTTCGTCATATCAGCTTCTCTGTAAAGATAAGTCCATTAAGTACTACTTACCACATACCCATACATGGCTATACGAAAAAATTTCATTTCTGTCTGCGGATGGCCTGTCCCACATTCTTAATAATTGTGGCCTACATATCTAAGGGTACACCTAATATACATACATACACTTTTTTTTTTCCTCGAGCATGCATCATAAAATATTGCTACTTGCACTTCTAAATAAGCTGATGTACAATGTCGAACAGTGAGAGACATCGCCTCAATGGACAACTAACTACTACCGTTGTAAAATAATTTCCCGAGTCAAAAACCTACAAAAACAGAGAATTTGTACACATCACCTCTGACGAATCTTTTCAAGCTCCCGTGGATCAGTGACCAAAACCTGGATTCCCAATTGCATTTTTGTCTTCTGAAGGTTGAAGTCAAGACAGGCAATCCTTGCAGGGGAAACTCTAAGTGGCATTCCTTGGGCAGCGCGGCCTGTATTCAAAGCATAGCCATTCAACAGGTAGCTATCTTTCGCACTTTTTCCGTGGGCTTTGAGAATATTGATTCCCTAAAAATCAATAAGATCATCAGAACGTAAATTCTAGACCAAAAAGAGGCAGGAGTTTTACTTAATAAATATTCATCTTGTTATCTTTACATTGAGACAATAGCGCCCTTTTTTTTTTTTTTTTTTGCAATAAATAGCGACTTACATTGACATTAAAGCTCAAATTCTTCTTACGATTGGACATGATATGATCAATCAACGTATCCTCCAAACTACGAGCATGTTAAACAAGTTCAATGATAAAAAGAACTTTTTATGCAACAGCAAACCTTGATTGGATATTTGATTTCACCCCTTGCATTGGTCATCTTAACTGCTTGGACTGCTTCCACGACCTATATATTAAAACAATACAGATTTGTTATTTTTATAAATTTAGAAAGTGACAACAGCCCTTCAAGAAGGTAAGGACTTCACGACTAGGAACCTATAAGTCAAGGAGAAAAGACAATCTTGCTGGGTGAAAGACTGGATATAATTTACAACTAAGCACAGGGAATGAGCAAATGATAATCACTGTTATCCGTATTACTGTATTAGGATTGTAACCAGGTTTTCAAACGAAGAACCCTATGTTTACGTAAAACAAGAAACAAAGATTTAAGTTCGTTAATATAAACTCCACCACTACAGAACTAGTGTGAGATTAGCATGAACTCCCCAACGGTAGCAAGTTCACACTGATACAATTTTTCACGATGGGCGGCAGAAGAGCTAAAACTGAAAGAAACCTTCAGATCATTATCGTATATCATAAAAGTTACTAGAAGACAATAAAATTTAATGTTGTTGTACCAAAGATACACATTTTATATGAAAAACAGAATGGAAAAGGTGGTTGTATAAGGAGATGCTTAATATGATACATTGATACATAATATGATACATTCTAGCCTTACGCATTATAAACTGTCTTATTTCTTCCAATCCCTAGAAGAAAGAAATGTCACAGGAAAAGATGGTTTTAAATAATAAGCCAAAAGAGCAAAAAAGAAATTGTTAACAACTGAATATGTAATCAGCTGCATTAATTTCTATTTGGTAGTCGAACAACTCGAGCCATAACTTATTGAACATGTTAGAAAACCCATATGGCATACCAAATTTGCAAAAAAGTCACTGTCACCAGCAATCAATTTTGAGGACATGCTTGTCTTGGCACAGTTCACGAGAGAATCTTTACCAAGCTTTTCCACCTGAAATAAGAACACAAGAGCAGCCTGGCTAAGCAACATACACTGGTCATGACGCAGTCTTCCACTACATTTCAGCATATTGGCATAAAAATCCACATCATATCAACATTATGTCAAACTTAGGGATCTTCATTGGTCAAGAAAGAAAAACAAATAGTTAAACTTTATGATTCCACATATCTTACAAGTCTCCCCATTCATCTGTACTATTATAATAAGCAGACTCCATGTAGGTGAAGATCTCATTGATTTTCGTGATTCGTCTCTGCCACTCAGTAGAATGTCCAAAAGGTCCACACGCACAGAGACACAAAAACAAAAAACAAAAAACTACCACACACACAGACACAAACTACCACACGCCACTGTTGCATATTAAAGGACATTCATGGAAATCAATAATAGAAAAGGTAAAAAGGTTAGCTATGGAAATTGAATCATGTAATTCACTGAAACAAACATGTGCATCAACCTCTACGTACGCAGTATCCCATATAATAGACCGTGAACAGATAAGTAGATTTAGATAATACTACAAAGAATTGATTCACAGTTCACTCTATGCGCATGCCCTATAAACCATATAATGGCAAGGGTTTGCACGAAAATTTGTGAAACTAAAGGAAAAGGCTAGAGTGATTCACGTGCATTCAATTAGATATTTGAAAATACATTTTTTTATCAAATCAAAAAAGTTCAACTGAATTTGGATTATTACCTTCACAGCCAATTTCTCATCAACATATTTGCATGCTTCCCTCATTGCAAGCTGCCAAAACAAACAAAAGATTTAAGCTTCTTATAGATTGATGGAAAGTCTAAGGCACTTTTTAGCGAATTAGAGTGTGTTTAATGAAATCTAACCAAAAGCTACAACACACTCATACTTTACTTGAATGTAGCGAAAAATCTGATAATTGAATACTCACTCTATAACCGCTGATTATAGATGTTGCGTGAATCTTATTTCTCACCAAATCATTTGCTCTCTGCAGTAAAAACAATGAAATCGCATGACACAAAAGCCTTTTCCAAACAACAGATGGAGACAATTATCCCGAAAATGAATACAAGATAATTATCCCGAAAATGAATACAAGATCACTTTACTAGCTCAATGTCACCTTAAGTAGCTCCGCAGCTAGTATGACCACCGAAGTCGTCCCATCTCCAACTTCACGGTCTTGAAGCTCGGCCAACTCAACAAGTACCTATAAATTTCAGAGGAGAAAGCTATACATATGAGGAAATCAAAGAACTGGGGTATTTATTTTGAAGCAAAATCTTAAAAGAAGGGGAATCGATCTTTTGTCTTTCTACCTTGGCAGCTGGATGCTCAACTTCTAACATCTTGAGTATTGTAGCGCCATCATTCGTTATTGTTACATCACCAATATCATCAACAAGCATCTGAAATACATAATCAACAAAGGAAGTGTCAGGGATATGATCCCATCTTGTCATCAAAATTTTGAAACTTGCGTGGTTGATGGCTACAAGTTTTTCTTTTTTCTCCATTGATTCCCACATTAATCAGCAAATTTACGAAATATAGAATGATCCCACAGAAATCAGCAAATAAAAACATGTAGAAGTTTTGAAGGGAACTTGTACAGTTGTACACTTATCTGTAAAACAATACGTTCCAAAAGGAAAATAACAAAAAACAAGATCCTTTTTTACAATACTTTCTCATTCTCACAAATTCCCCAATTAACATTATATATTTCCATTTCTTGAGGTCAGCAAAATATTTCTATCACCTAAAATATTAAAACAACAAGATTAAATTCACTCTTTCCTACAGCGAAAATTAGCTCACGAGGTAGTGGGATGGATTGTTAACTAAACATCGTATAAGATGCATGTCTCAATAGGTTCCTCCCCTTACAATGATTTGTTTATAAGCAGTTGCACAAATGACTAACTCCAATTTCACATCAATTACCAGGGTAAAAGGACATTAACACGTATAAATTTAATTGCCCATATTCGTGATTCAGGATATAGAGATGGCTGAACAAATATTAAAAGTCCGTGGTCTCAAACAAAAGTACAAAACACTAACACAACAAGAAAAAACAGACTAACACTAGACACTCTGAAACCGTTGACGCTGAATCCTACATCAAAAAATAAAGAAACACAAAGGGATGCTCTGATGTTCAGGTATGTAAAACATCCTAAATATAAGGTCAGGGAGAATAATGCTTGGATGTTCAGGAAAATCGGAGGGTGAATGACAAAGGGGTCCTCTAACATAGTCAGAGAGTACATCGGATAAGGGGGCTACTACAGGTGGAGAAGCATTTGAAACTCATCAATATTCATTAAGAGGCCAAGTTGTACTAGACAAATGTCAATAATTCCCATGATAATTGCAGCCAGATGGAGGACGGGCCGGAAGTCTTGTCAAGCAGGAATAACCATTAATAGTGTTGTTGCCTCTCAAAGGCAATAATGATTAATATTCTTCGCACCTCTACCAAGATAGGAATTGACTGTTGACAATTCCGCAAGACAGTATTTCAGGCCAAGAGTACTGAGAGTAATTCAAAACTGAGCATCCATCTTAAGGTTCTTTCACTTGATGTTACTTTCAAGTGTGTTTCTGGCTATTCAAAAAGAATTATACGACTCGCAATACCAATCATCCAACGGACCGACACTGAAAATCAATCATCTAAGGAGATCCGTTCCATTTGCAGTTCTGCAATTTCTTGAGAATAAAAAGCACCAAAACCCACAACAGGATTACCACATATATCCACTACGCACTGCTCCCGCATACAATCACAGACATCATTATCAAATTCCACAAAAGGATAATTATTTTCATTGGTTCCATATTTCAAAAAGATCACATAAAAGGAGAATCAAAGTGAGATTCATATCATACCTTGCGGTTAAAATGACAATCCAATCATCTACCAGTCATGTAGCAGCTCTCATTGCACGAACATAATAAATAGCAAGTTGAGTCTTGCTAACCAAGTAACCATAGCCTAGTGGGCAGTGTAATAATAAGCAAATAATGCCAAACAAATTGGCATTTCAATACACATTTCACAGATGTAAGACACATTCACATTATCCACTGCCCTAATGGTTATGGCTAGCAGTTTCCTAACAAGTTTAAGCCCTCACCCACCAAACAAGACAACTATAACAAAAACTAAAAACAAGTAGCAACAATCCCAAAGGAGAAAAGAAGAATACCTTGTCGAGCCCAACTGGACCAAGTGACGACTTGACAATATTCGCGACTGCTTGACACGCCATCACTGCCCATTACCACATACCCCCAGATCAAGTCAAATCGAGTAAACCACCTAGATAGGTGCATGTGCAAATGAATACATAGATATAGAGAGAGGGTGAATACCGTTTTGGGCGCGGACGTCCTGACCGGACTGGCGTTCACCCATGATATCGAGAGTTTGTCCCGAAACAGCCATTTTCTTACTAATTCACAGAGAAACTCGAGGTGAAGTGTTTGTCGAAATGTCTAGTGAAGATGTGAAAGAGAAGAACCGTAGAAACCCTAGATCGGCTGTCAGAGTTGAGAGTGGAGAGAGAGAGAGAGTGAGAGTATGGATCCGAAGAAAAGTGCACACTCTAGATTCTTTCAGAGAGAGAAGGTAGAGGTTTTGAACTAGGGTTTTGGTTGGGGAAATTACATTTCAGCGGAAAGTGCGTCAAAATATTACACATAAATAATACTAACGCATCAAAAAAATCGGTGAACCGTGAATTCGGTCCGGACCTAATCGATCCGTACCTTTTAGATTTTAACCGTGGATTAATGGTCCGGACACAGATTCAAAAAATAAAAAACCGTGACTCGCGGTCCGGACACGGATTTTGATTTTGAAACCGTGAATTAACCGATCCGGACCGTGAGATTTTTATTA
>JAXBDA010007471.1:0-17463 GCA_036023075.1 Gaultheria prostrata
AAATACGTGGTTTATTGGTTTAATTTTGGCTTTATTCAAAAAATAATTAATTTTCACTATAATTTCATACTTGTTAGATTCGTCTCGTAGAGAGGAACCAATAAACCACAAAAAAATTGACGCAAAACTAATAAATGCAAAAAAAAAAATTGAATAAAGACAAAACGAATAAACCAAAAAACCAATTTCTGTTTTTTTTTTGCCAAAAAACCTTTAGTGGAACACCCCTCAATCATTTGCAACCTAAGTAGCTAGGATTCCGAAATTGTAAGACTTAACACTATGATCCTTAGTCTTAATCATACATCCATAACGTACAACCTAGAAATAACAGTCTATAACTTCAACCAATGGCTAGTAGCCTAGCGGTTATCTCATGGTTTTCACACAAGCGAGACCAAGGTTAGAGCCTCAGCAGAGACGTTTGGGGTTTAGGGCTATGGATAGCTTCTAGACCCCATCTCGACTAATTCACTAACTCCTCCGTTGATCGCCCACTGATGTATATCGAATGGAAAAAAAAAAAAAATGGCTTCAACCCGAGAATAAACCGCTCCACTCCAAAAGCTTCTAGTTTGCATATCAAATGCAACATCCATTTGGAAAGTGGTCATCCTTTCCATTAGCAGTGTAGCACTATCCCCAGATGAACAAATGGAAGAATAATAAAGCACCTTTCTATTTCGAGAATAAATTATTTCCACCGGCGGTGGAAATGGTGGGTTTTTCACCGCCGCTCATTGTGGATCCCACCGTGTATTTATTGTTATGATCCGAACTGTCCATCTTGTAGGGTCCACAGTGTAGTATATTCACGCAAAAAATCAGCTTGATTTGATATGAAGATCTATCAAAAGTTGAATTTTAGTTAATAAAATAGACGGTTTGATCCTGTCAAATTAAACTTTTCATAGCCATCCGTTTTATAAACCAAAATGTAATATTTTGATATACCTATTGATGCCCGGTGAAGCTAATTTTTGGAATGAGAATATTATTTTGCGGGTCCTACAAGATGAACGGTTCAGATCACTTATTGACGCATCGTGGGACCTAATATAATGGTGGTGGAAAACCTGTAGTTTTCACTTGCGGCGGAAGGAATATATACTCTTCTATTTCATTGAGCATCCATACATATGTGCCACAATAGTGAACCGCCAAGTATACAAGACAAAGACTCAAGACACAAAAACACAATATGTGAACTGCCAAGAAAACAAGACACGAGGAAACAAAACAAAAGAGACAAAAAAACCCTGGCAAACCCAAAAGACAACATTCCCAGCAGGCCCAAAGGGGTTTGATAGCGTTTAGGAAAACAGTACATGAAACAGTCTAAGAAAATTATAAATCCAGGAAATCTGCACAATAGGTTCCGTTTGTTTTGGGCAGAAAACATTTTCTGTAGAAAACATTTTTGGGTGTGTGGCAAAATAGGAAACAGAAGTCAACTGGAAAACGCTTTCTTGGTAAACGAAAAACCAACTGAAAACAAGTCACTTCAGCTGGAAAATGATTTCCGAAATGGAACTCTGGAAAACAATTTCCAAGAAATGCTCTGACACTCGCGAAACACCCTGTCTCAATGTTAGACCTCAGGGATCTCTCCGTCTCTCTGACCGTCTTCCTCTCCACCATCTCTCTCTCTAAAATAATATGATCTTTTCGATCTACAAATTTCAAGTAATTGTTCGTATTTGATTTCTGACCTTGAGCTACAAATTTTCTTACTTTTTTAATTTGCCCATAATATTGTGTCATACAAACACAGTTTAGGGGGTTCGGGAGCCTCATTTTCAGTTTTTCATTTTTAACTTTTTTGCTTTTTACTCTCTCCGTCCCCATTTAATAGTCTCAGTTATATTCTAACCGGATGAAAAACTTAGTTATATCTTTAAATTGGTAATGAATTTTATATCCAATATGGATCTTGTTTGATAGATCTCGACTAATCCTATAATACAATATTTTTAGAATCACCTAAAACATTATAAATTACAAGATATAATCAATTGAAAAGTGACACGCACTCCCAAAAAGGACCATTAAATGGGGACGGAGGGAGTAGCTTTTTAGCTTTTTGGATTATGGTGAGAATGTGTTTTGAATCTGGTAAGAGTGTTTATGAGAAATGTGCGGAATGCATTTTGCAACAGGAATAGAGTTTGGGAGATATGTGCAGAATACATTTTGTAGGTCTTTTTCTTAATCAAAATAGGAAAAGTGGAAAATGAGAAGTCAAAAAGCTCCTTTCAGCCTACTTCTGACTTCTCTTCTATAACATCAATTATTGACTCATTTTGTGAGAATTCATTTTGAGAATGAGTTGCCAAACATGCAAAAGGAGAAAAAAAAAAAATCAAAATCCAAAAAGGAGGTGGCCAAACACCCACTTAATGCCCATAAGGTGTTTGAGAAAATCCCTCAACCACTTAACCACTTACGGGTATTGGTTATTTACAAATTATTATAATAGATAGAAAAACAACAAAGATTCTTGCAAATTTTCCAACGTATCCTGAATAGAGCACACAATCCTTCAGTTTGGGAAGCTTTTCTGCGAGAGTTTCTTTGAAAAGAAAGAAACAAATAGGCTTTGCAAAAGTTTAGTATGCTACCAGTTTATGAGGATATCTTTTCGGTTCTGTTTATGGGTCCTGTTAATGGAGTGGATTGGGTATTTGCTTTGTTTGCTTGGTAGTTGAGAGGAGAGAAAAAAGGAGGGAAAATATTTGGTCATTAGTCATATTAGTGGTTTTCCGTGTCAACCAAACAATGGAAAATATTTTCTAGAAAAGATTTTCATATCACAACCAAACACTAGAAAACATTTTACTTCATGGAAAAAGTTTTTTTCCAAAAAATATATTTTCCACCGAAACAAACGGAGCCTTAGACTTTATACCGTTTTCTTGTATCTAAACATTTCCCAGGCCCAAAATACAAAACAGCCACAAAAGACCAACATAAAAACCCAAACGCCACAACCCACATATATACCCCCACAAGAACCTAGAAAAATACACAAGCCAAGAAAATATAGAAAAGAGAAAATCAGAATCTATAAGGACAAGACATAACCAAGAAACCACCATCCAACCCAAAGTAGACACGACACAGCCAAACACCCAGAGCCAAGTACCAGAAGAGAAGTAAGATACAAAAATCACAGGGAACCATTTAATACATGAATCAAAGCCGTACACAAGACTCGCGATAATTAACATGCTAAATAATTCTTGTTGTAATATAATGATATTTGTGAATAATAGTTCTAACAAGACTCGCGAATGTATATGGGTTTGGTTGGGCGGGTTTAGGGTGTACGTTTTAACTAACCCGTACACATAAGTAAATCACTGCATCAAAGCCAGTGGCGACTCCAGGAGTTCGAGAGCATGGGGTCATTCATAAACATCAACATAAATCATAGAAATAAACCAACGGACGAAGAGAGAACAGAGTGGGTGAAGATTGGTTTTTTTGGATACAATGGTTAATTGTAATTTGTAACGCCCTCTAACATTAAGTAGGTCTCGTGTATGCGTCAGTTCCCCATGTGAGAGAGGCGTTACAAATAACCTTTGTATTGAAAATTCTTGAAGACTAAAGAGGAGCTATATTTTAGCCATTTGATTTGTATTCTATCGGTTTAACAATTACTGAGTTTCAAGAGTAGAAAATTATCTAGTGGGGTGACAACATCAAATGGATTTTAGTCGTTTCATTTGGTATTTTCTCATAACTTTTAGTAGTTTCAAAGATTAGAAAATTGCCAAGTGCGGTGTCAACATTGAATTTTAATGGGATTATTTACAAATTAAGAGAAAATTTCAATATAGTAATAGTTAAAAAAAAAAAATCTTTGTGGGGTCGTTTGACTTTGACCCCACTCGTGTAACGCCCCGAAAATTGGGTACGTTAATAAATAAATTTCACAATTTATTTAAATAGAAAAAAAACTTTCTTAAAATTCCAAAGAAAAAAAACAAAATAGAATTTTAACGGAAAGCTAAAAGTTTAGCTAACTTATTACAAGTGAAATAAATTAAACTACAACATTTGTCTGAAAAACTTAAACTTTATTAAAAGTTTGAATGAAAGAAAGGAACAGAGCCATCTAGCTAGACGCCTACTGGTAAAGCCATGGTTCCGCCACTTCGTACCCATCTAGCTGCTCCATCGACTCGAATTCAGCAGGCAGCTCTCCGTCTCTTTCTGTAACTGGCGTTGGGAACACCAGGACCACAAAAAGCAGCACTGTGAGTGGTAAAATTACACTCGGTAGGACGACTAAAACTAACCCTTTTATAAAGGCATACTCATGCAGCATATAACATCACAGTAAATTCAATGAGCAATGAATATTAGGATTAGAGCAGTAAATCTCAAAACAGAAAATCTCCCCAATTACAATTCACTGTTTAAACATCAATCAATCTCTTTCTCAATTTTCCCAATAAGTCACCACTACTTATCAACTCATGTGTAAGACACTACCACGATACTTGAACATACTCCACGGTTACAATTTCCAACCAAACACCCCGATAATCGGCATCGATTCTCATCCATAATATATCCCAGTACGTTAGGTTTTCCCCTACACACCAAGCCCAACTCACAGCTTTAAACCTCTGGGCATATATTGCACTTGGCTCAAGACTCATACCGATAGACATCCCAACCCATAACCTTTCATTAATAATAAATATTTTGTTACCAACTCGCACGTTTCAAACATAATATTCAACAAACTGAAATACAGGATTTATGCATCACATGGGTCCAACAATCACGTAAGTCCAATAATTCAACAAAATAAAAAGCATGATACAAATAGTCAATATTTTTCAAATAAATGACTTAGCAATTTCAGTTAATTAAAAATAGTAGATTAACTCCATAAATCACGAAATTTAACAGAGTAGTAGATAATCAAATTTGGAACAAACTTTATGTTTCACCCGAAGTCTAGTTTTAACTTTAAATAAGGTAAAAATGGATTTTTATGCTGGACAGTGAATCTGTCCCGAAACTGCTCTGAACAGGTAACTTTGAAAAATCATAGTAAATCCTACGAGCCTCGGATTGAAACAAGTTCTATACGAAAGTTGCTTACTTTTCGAGATCTACAACTCTTCTGTTATATGTTTTCTCTGAATAGGTCCGGAAAAGAGTCATAATTGCCGAACAGAATATAGTGTGCCCGAAACACGTTTTTCGCTATACAATCTCGTTTTACGCCTTCGTTACCTTAACAATTCGACACCCACTATAATTACTGATTTCTATCTCATTCACATCCTTAAAATTATTATAAATACATAAAGGAACACGTAAGCAGTAAAAAGAGAGTTTTAATGTCCTACCTTTCTTCCAATAATTAGCGAGTAACGGAAGTTTGTAAGTGATTCAAACGTCACCGAGAAAAGAAAATTCTGCGAGAGATATTGGAGTAAATTTACATATAATAATTTAAGAGTGAATGTAAGGGAGAGATTAACATGGGAGAGAGAGAGATAGACACCTGATGAGAGGAGAAGGGAGAGCCGTATAAAACAATTGAGAGAATGAGGAAGTGATTAATATAGAGAGAGATAAGAGAGAGTTTGATACGGAGTAAACAAGTGGAGTAGATAGAGATAGGGAGAGGGAGAGATTTGTGGGCAAGTGAAGAGTTATTAGGAGAGTGGAGAACAAGTAGGGTTTTATCAAATTAAACACAATTAAATACAATACAAACATATCTCCATATCTATAATATATAGTTATCCACTAGCTAAGGAAATTTAAATTAAAATCTTTTGTTTCGCAAATTAAAATTATTAAAAGTTTATTAAAATAATTAATAAAAACCGAGTCTTTACAACTCGTTTGCACGTGGAGTCGCCATTGATCAAAGCTAGAACTTTTTCGAAAGTACCGAGGGATTTGGAGTCTCATGCAGCTTGATCTTGGGGGTTGCCCAGCTATTTCTAGTATACAAAATACCCAAAATGTAGTGCAACTTGTTTGTGGTAAAAAATTCTAAAGCGTGCGGAGCCGAGTCAGGCTCAATTTTAATAAACACTCTCAAGTCCTAGTAAAAGGACTTAAATTGTAAAACCACAACTCAGCCTAATGCCGTATGCTTATATGTTATAAAAACTTTCAATTCACATTTCACTTCTAAATTATCCAGATTATATTTTTTAACTCAAAATGAGACCCGTATAAATGACACATCAGTGTGTTATGCCTAGAGGCACAGCAAGACCCATGCCCGTAGGATTGATGAAAGATTTGTGTCATCTAGCGTAACTAAATCAGCCAGTGAATATGGGCAATCGTATCCAATTCAGGAGAATATTGATTAGAGATTCAAGTCAATATCAACCAAGGCCCAGATCCATGACCAAAATAGGGTGCGGAACCATTTTGACCTTAGCATAAAAAAGAAAAAAACAAACATTTTCGCACAACCATGAAAAGGATCAAAGGACATCTTTGGATTCCAAATCTAAAAGAGAGGGCATGAGTGTCCAGTGGTTTCAACAGTCGAGGTTGTTTAATACTACGTAAGACTGTACGATGCGACACCAAACCCAAAACATGTGAATCCAATAGTCCTCCTGTCAAAAGTCCCTTTCTCATTCAAATTTTAACGAATGAAAATGTTAACGTGTGCCCAATAGACACATGTTAAGGTTGAAAAAAGTCCCTTTCTCATTCAAATTTAAAGAATTGATGTGACAAAAAAAGTGGATGAGTCCCTCCAAAAAGTATAATTTTTTTAGAAAAAAGGGCATAAATTAAAAAATCCCCCTTTGATATGTCACTTTCATTCTTTATTTTGAAGGAAACAGCATGAGTTGGAGATGTTCTCAGAGCATCTCCAATCCACCTCCAAACCTTCAAAATGGAGGATGGATGTGACATATTAAGAGAATATTGTGTAATATATCCTCTATTTTCTTTCATTTTTTGAATTTTATCGGGGAATCTTGAAGGGATCCACTGTATTTTTTCCTCCAAAATGGAGGATGGGTATCCAAAAATGAGGACCATGGAGGCTCTTCCTCTATTTTGGAGGAAAAAGTATGATGAGTCCTAGCTACAATATTTTCTCTTAGAGTACAAAAAGTAAAAAGAAAAGAGAGAACAAATTAACCAAGGGCTTGTAGCCTAGCGGTTATCTTCTGATACTCCAACAATCGAGACTAGGGTTCGAGCCTCGACAAAGACGTTTGGGGTTTAGGGCTATGGATAGCTTTTAGACCCTCTCTGCACTAACTTACTAATTCGCCCGTTAATCTCCAACTGATGTATATCGAATGACAAAAAAAAAGAGAACAAATTACACAATCTCCCCTCAATATGTCACATTCATCCTCTATTTTGGAGGTTTGGGGTGAAGATGCTCTCATAAAATCAAATGGATTGATTTTAGCAAATGGTTTTCTCATTTACGAAAATCAATGCACTTGACTTTATGGGAATAATGGGAAACGAGGCCTTAGTACTTCTTTTGCAGAACGTATATATCCCTGTAATGAGCAATTACGGTCATCCGTTCGGCAATAAACGGTCCAGATTAAAATGAAATTATCCTACGTATCTTTACATGAAGATAATCCAGATTAATCAAGACCATTGATTGCCGGGATTTAATGTCCACAAGTATTAGAGCATCTTCAATTATATCTTCATATCTTCAAAACGAAGAATCATCTCACTCGAACGAAGTTGCATTTGGGTTTTTCATTTTGAATATCATCTTTGATTCTTCATATTTGAAAAAATCAGCCAAGAAATGAAGAACATTCGTCGTTTCATCTTTGAATAGTGACCTTCTTCAATTGCACTTTTTGATTAGAATAAAACTATTTTGATTCTTTAAAATGAAGAATTGGGTTGGAGATGTTCTTATATGAATGCTAACAAAAAATGAACAGTAAAAAGAAATAGGGAAATAATTTTCACACCTCTTTTTTATATGAATGCACTCAATTTCTCATTTTTTAGTATAAAATTACACATAAAAGTTTCACTACAACACTAAAATTCATCGAAAAGGAGAGTGGAAAAAATACCAATAGCAATTAAGAGGAGCTACTCGGTGCACAAGGTTTCGGGTTACTGCAGGTCCATCGAATGGAGCCAGGGAGTGGCTAGTAGGGGTTGTCGTCCCTGTTACAATTTGAAAAGACCCTACTATTACATTGAAAAAAAAATATACTGCCAAAGGTAGGAATTTTAGTTTTCCGGCAAGATTCATTGAAAATAAATTTTATGTTCCTTTATTTCACCTAAATTCACTTTTCCTGAGAGTTCATTTCCCACACAACATTCTTAACAACTAAACGTATCTGAAAAGCATAACTTTCCAAAGCAAAACGCTCCTTCTGGCAAATTAAGTTATCATACCCCCTTCTCAGAGGAAATGGGGTGGGTGCACCACGGCCATTCGATTGTGTTTTGGATGACCCGGATGTGTTTTGATTTTTTATCGGTAAAAATAAATCAAAATTAAATTAAAATACCGAATGCATCTGGACCGTCCAAAACATGATCGGATAACTGAGGAGTGCATAGCACCCGGATGCACATCACCCACCCCTGGTCCCTGGGGTGAAAAAAACAGAGGAAAAATAAAAGCTAGTATCATGAATTGCACATGCCTATAAATCATTTGTCAACCTTTCTAGTGAACCACGGTCGTAAGTGGTGGCTACCTCATACGGTAGAGCTCTTAGACGCCCCACATTACATCCCGGGATTGAATCCAATTCCACCTTCCCCACATGTAAAATAGATTAGGAATGACGAGTGAAAAAAAAAAAAAAAGGAACCGCAGTCCAATTGGAAATGAATTCTCAATTACAATATTGTCTTTAAATACTTCTCTTTTAGATAAAATTATTACTATGACTCTTCTTTTGCCGATTAAAAAAAAACGATAAACTATTACTATGCCCCTGTATCTGCATTTGTGCAAATAAATAAATCAGGATTAATAAACAAAGAGTGACTAAACAAGTGTGTTTGAAACAGTTTGAACAAAAAAATATATAATTGGTAATAAATGAGAAAAATTAAGGGCAGCTGCACCTCTAACTTTTTGAGACCCTCATAGTGTACCAATAATTGATTAGTTTTTTTTTTAAACGGATGTCCAAACCAGCTTGAAGAATAGTTAGTTAATTACCAGAAAATTGTAAAGTTTTGCATTCACAAAATATAAGCTCAAGGAGTTACGGAGAGTTTGGCCCAAGTTATTGTGTCTTTTTATTGGGTTTTTTTTTTTTGAAATATTTGTAGTACAAACATTAGTTTTGTTGGATTAAACATTCGTCTTGACAAAAAAAAAATTTCAAAAAGTAAATAATTATGACATGACCAAAAGTAAAAAAAGATTAGAAATTCTGTTGCATAAAAAAAAAGTCAAAAAAGCTTCACCAATTACAAAAACACACTACGAGGCTTTTCTAAAAGTTTTTCAAATCTGCCTATATTGTACTATTATTTTGATTTTTCTTGTCGCAACGAATAATTCCTCCAAAATATTTGGAAAAAAGGTTTGAAAATTTCCGTGAACACAAAAGATCCTCGCTATCATAAAATGTAATCAGGCCTGGTTCCCCTTGATTTTATTTATTGTACTACTATGGTATAATTCACCATACCTTAGTATTCTCGAAATGAAAATTGATCTTATATTTTAATTATTATCGAAATTTATGCTTTAAGAATATCTAAAAAAATATCTCGAGTATTAATAATTGTTTTAAAGTCCCGGGGACCAATAAATTACCTACCCAAAAAAATAAATAAATAAAATGTAATCAGGCCTGGTTCCCCTTGATTTTATTTTTTTTTTGTCTTTTTTAAAAAAAAGTCACATTTGTTGATTTTGTGTCAAACTTTATAAATTCCGTGATTCAACAAGAGAAATCATAAAAGTATAAAATTATGACCAAAATTCGAACAAATACAAAACCCTAAAAATGTAAAAAAAAAAAAAGTGCAAAAAGTCACACCCCTTGTTCCAATTCTTTGTTTCAACTCAAAATTGACTTATTTTACAAGATAGTCATTCTCACAACTCATCGACTTAAAAACTTATTTAAGTCAAAAATTGAAACAACAAATAAGTTACATCAAACAACCCCTTAATTTAATCTAATCCATTTCTAAGCAATCCAAAATTGGAAATTTTGAATTAGTCCCCATGGTCGCAAAGATAAAAAGTGGAACAAAATTAAGGCTCCATTCCACTAACTTAAAAAAGTCAAAAAACTAGTATATTCCTAAAATCGAGGCAGTCACTCTCTCATAAAACATTACATAAAAAATCATGAAAAATAAAAAAGCCAAAAAGCTGGCTTAGTAAAACATCCCCTAAATCACATATCTTCCATGACCGTGGAGCAAGCACGGGCGAGAATGCAAAAGCGTCGTACAAAAGTATTTCAAATTACTAACTAAACTTTCGCTGCGAAATCCAATAGTAACGCAATATTCATGTCACAATTCAAATCCAACCCCACCAAAATGTCGGGAGGAAGATACAACTACATCTCAAAATTTTGGAATTAAATTTTTCCACGAATAGGCTACAGCTCAAAATTTTTAATTAAATTACTCCAATATGACACATCACAAACTACCACTGTACCAAAATACTTTCCAATAAAATTTAGATTATTCTACAGAAATAATGACTTAAACTCAAAATAGACTTATTACGTTTCACTCTCTCCATCCCTGAAAAAAAATGTCTGAAATCACCTTTCACCCCTCTCAAAAGATTATCAAATTTTTTTAATTTTAATGATTTCCACAGAGAATATGGATCTCGATCGATAGATTTCACTTAATTTTATTAAACAATAACTTTTTAAATCACAAAAAGCATTGCAAATTATAAAATGTAGCTAATTATTTTAGAGATGTGAATGGCGATTTTTGACATTCTTTTTGGGATAGAGGCAGTACGAGACAGATCACTCTCTCATAACACGTCAATTCAATTACATTCAATAAGTTAGTTTCACCGACTTTTTCAATTTAAGTCAGTTTGTGGAACGGGATACAAAGAGAGCTAGAAACAGAGAAGAACAACAGAGGAAGATACACAAAACCCATAAATCAAAATCAAGAACCCAAAATGCAAAGCCCAGTTCCTCTTAAACTTACCAAAATAACTCTCCGGCGGCTCCTGATAATGTATCTCAAACTCCTCCCCCACCAACCCACCACCGCCGCCGCCGCCGCCATCATCTCCGCCGCCGCCGAATCTCACCTTAATCTGCCTCAGCCGATCAGTGGCCAACCCAAGAGTCAACTTATGACACCTCCTCTGGTACTTAAACCCATTGATACACCGCAATGTTTGGGCCACCGAGACGTAGAAGATGAGGTGGGCCAAGGACAAGAGCCCGATGGGGATCCAGCAGTGACGGCACTGGAGGCGCGTGGACTGTGCCTGGGCCAGGAAGACCAGGCCCAGGAAGAGGAAGAAGATCTGGAAGAGCTTCCAGAGCTCCTTCTTCTGGAGGTCCACGGCCCGTTTCTTCTCTAGGGTTTTCTCGAAGTGGAGCTGGATTATGTTGTTTAGGGCTTGGAGGGCTGTTTCTTTGGTGATTGCGGCGTGGTGAGTTGACTCGGAGTAATCCGCCATTGAAATGGGTTAAATCAATGGTGGTTCTGAGATGGAGAAGATGGTTGGGATTGTTTTTGGAGAGAGAGAGAGAGAGAGAGAAGGTTTTGTCTCGAATCTATCGGTGGTAGATGTGAAAATGTGGGTATAGTAATTATAAATCTAACGGCTATAGGAGAGAAGGGTGGGACCAGAGGTGCCTCGGGAGTGGTGCCCAATTGGTTATAAAGCACGATTTTGGGTCTGTTTATGTAAAAAAAAAAAATTTATTTTTTAATCTTGGCCGTCAGTTGTATTTTTTGGCAATAATATATGCGTGAGCGAATACTACGTGAGTCATACTCGCTCAGTACTGAAAAATTCCACAACAAATTGGGACGGGAGGATTATAAACATAGAGGGTCTCTACACTTGCCAGTGGAGGGGCATTGAAAATTAAAAAATGCTAATCTCCACCCAAATGGTGGAGGATAAAAAAGTAGAAAGTTACTAGATATTCGAGAAGAATTTATTAATATCAGTGCAAGTATATTGTATTTTGATATTCGAACTAATTTGTCATTATATGGTACGGCCCATTCCGCTAACAACAAATAGTTTATTTGAAAAATGAAGACATGTTATTCTCTCATAATACATCCGCTAACAACAAATAGTTTATTTGAAAAATGAAGACATGTTATTCTCTCATAATACATCACATAAAAAGTTATGAAAATTTTATTTTTCAAAAAAATACCCTTTGTGGAATATATTTTCCTCCATCTATTGAGTGAAAGTTAGCAAGATCCTTGAAAATGTTCTCCCTTGAGTAATTGTTCAATGCTCCAACTGCTCCATGTCTTTAGCACCTTACATCCATGTGGAATTTGAGTTACTTTCAGGGGTGTATCCCTAATTTGGATTTTTTTTGTTTTTTAGCTTTTTTATGTGGGAGTTCGAAATACGCGTTGGCTTTTTATAATTTTTATGTGATATATTGGGATAGGATGATCGATCTCGAAAAACGCAATTAGTTGGCTTTTGGCTTTTTGAGTTAGTGGAACGGGCCTCAAATTTCAACTTTCAAGGGTTCTGGTGCACTTACGTATTGGTACTCTCCCGAAACATTGGATAATTTGCCCTTTTTTTAACGTGGGATCCAATGTGATACTAACTGATGAGTGCAGTAAGACTGCCAACAAGTCGTGCTTTGAATTTGACCGGCTGGGGGCATTTTAGTAAGTTTGACCTCGGTCAAATTATAGCTTTTTCTTAAATAGTAAAAATAAAAAGGAAATCGAGTTTGAGCAATTTCAAACCGTTTATTTATTGGGAAACAATTTCACGTATGGATTTTTGGACTCCAAATATGGGCCGGTCCTGGATGCACGTATGGATTTGCGAGGCCTGCTTCGAGCTCCACACCAATGATCCTAATTATTCATTACTTTTAAGAAAAATCAAGGCTTTAAAAAAATTAATTCATTCGAATAACTGTAAGTACTTGAACTAATCTTTCAATTTTTCATTCAGGACCCTTGAATGTGAAATAGAAGTTAGACGATTAGATGAATCACTTACAGTTTTCTAATCGAGTTAAATTTTGAAGGTAACTTAAAAAGTTATTCAAAAATTAAATTAATAAACAATTTGAATTATTTATGTGGGGTACCGGATGAGCCCCCACAAACCTATCATTGTAGTGGTTGTCTATGCACTGTGGTCTGTGCCCATAGAGTTTCTACTCTTTTAATTGGATGAAAACACTCTGCATTTCACTGAGTAATGCTATATACACATCCTCTCATTCACATTCACGCTCATATCCATTTTGAATTGTTAATAAGTGTCCTCCTACTTTGGAAATCAAAAAAGAGAGAGAACACATGTCAGCAATCCAAAATGGGTGTGAGCAAGAGTGTGTATAAGAGGATGTGTATGTAGCATTAATGTTTTCACTCTATTCGTTGGCCTATCCTTATGACCTCATACGTCCCATAATACATGTCCATTTTAATAAGTTAAAAGGAGAAAATTTTACTCCCTTCATCCCAAATTAATGGTCTCTTTTCACTATTTGACACATCTCAAAAAATTATCCATAACTTTCAATCTATGGTGTTTTTTATATCTAATATGGATCTTATTTGATAGGTCTCAATTAGTTTTATAGTACAAAATTTTTTAAATTGTAAAAAACGTTATTGATTGTGAAACATAGATAATTTGTTGAGTGCCACGACTGCCGAAAAAAGACCATTAATTTGGGACGGATGGAGTAGTAAATTTTAGTTTGTTCTTCCTCGTTTACAGTACGTGTAATAACTAGCTCTCTAGTTTTTAAATAAAGAAAGAATTTTGAAACTTGTATTTATAAAGGGGAGTGATTTCCACACCCCAAAATTGTTATCTATACTTTTTTTTTATCTTCTAGTGAAATTTTCATGTATACAAATTTCTCTAAAAGACAAAAAAAAAAAGGGTGTGGATAACAATTGGGGGTGTGAATATCAATTACCTTTATAAAATGTGTCATGATTTTTTTTGAATGGGACAAGGTTGTGATAAACGTCCCTAAAAATTGATATATTAGCCCTTTCTGAAATTTGAGCCGTAAAAATTCGTAAACCACCAAAAAAATCTCCGAATAAACCACCAAAAAAATCTCCGAATTAAACACCAAAAAAGTATGTATATTAAACCATAAAAATTCACAAACAACACCACAAAAATTCATAATTTTTAGTCGTCTTTTTTTACATTGTGCCATCTTTTTCTACTACAATCTACTACAATACAAATAACAACCAAAATTCATAAAATAAACCGCAAAAAATTCATATGTTGATTCATTAAATGAGCCTAAAAATTGTAAAAGGTGTGTACCGTATGGCCAAAAATAAAATAAGCCACCAAAATGTATTAAATGAGCCACCAAATTAATTTTAGAAACTAAGAAACAAAAATTCGGAAAGGGATGTTTACTGACTACTTTTTCCTCTGAAAATTTGAATTCTCAAAGATAACAAAAAATAAATGACGGAGGAAGTATCTTTTATTGTATTTCAAATAACATTTTTCAATAGTGTTATATGTGTTGTTATAATCTTATGTGTTGTTATAAATATATTATAGGATGAAGCTTCAAATCTGCAAAACTCACTATTAGGGGTGTATAAGAAAACCGATACAATCGCTAAACCAGTCCGATCCGGACCGAACCATTCTATTTGGTCAGGTTATACAATGTATAGGTCTGGTTACGGTTCTCAAAATATTGGAACGGTAATTATGGTTCGGTTATTGGTTCTCATTTCAAGAACCATAGTTAGAACCGAACCGTATAATAATATTATTATTATATATAAGATATATAGTTTTTAATATGTATACTTTTGTTATACATTATGTATCTTGATTTTAGTAAGTTAATACTTTTTTCTTGTATTGTATTATTTTATGTATATTTAGAGTAGAAATTTATTTTAATAGAAAGTCTTAAATTTTTTCGTATAAATGATGTATCTTTATTTGGTAAGTTAATATTATTTCCTAGTAAGGTATTATAATCATTTTTTATAGGCCTCATAAGCTATTATTTTATGTTAATCTAAATAATCTTTATGAGTTCAGGTTTTGTGAAAAAGTATTCCAACTCTAAGCGGGTAGAACAGGAACCGAACCAAAACTGGTCCGGTCTTGCGGTTTGGTTCTGGACTGGTTAGGTTTTGGTTCGTATTTTTTTAGAACTGTTCGGAATGGTTCGGTTATTGGATTTGTAGGGAACCGGTCCAATCCGGACCGTGTGCACCCCTACTCACTATTATCAATCAACTAAAGAAAAGTATAGAATAGTACTGATTAGTGAAGGAATAGGGCTATGGAATAGAGTATTAGATAGAAAATTACTCACTGAGCAAAAAGATTAGAAAATCAATTGATCACTACCCAAGCCGTGAATGTTTAGTGCATTGAAATTGTAGGAATAAGTTAATTTTTTGAAACCGAGAACAAACCACTATACTAAAAAACCAAACCAAACCAATCAGTTTGGATTGATTTGGACTAGACTCGCGATTTGGCTGTTATTTTGCTCACACTTATATAGAAGGCTCCGAGTGACTCTGTGGTTACTTTCAAGAGTTCTGGTCCACTATGTATTGGTACTCTCCCAAAACATTGGATAAAACGTTTGGGAGGAAAAGAGAGGAGAGGGAGGAAGAGAGCCCGGTGAGAGGAAGGAGGAGCCGCTTCCCTCCAGGCAGAGAAACCCTAGATCTGTCGGCTAAAGAGAGAAAAATTTCTCAGCGGGAAGCCTTTTTCATTCACGACCCTTGAATGTGAAATAAAAGTTAGACAATTAGATGAATCACTTACAGTTTTTTGATCGAGTTAAATTGAATCCCACTATTCATACAGATGGATTGTGCACAGATGGGCTCGCTCACACACGAATGATCCGAACCGTTCATTCATCTTAAAGTAATGTTTGTAAGTGGCCCCGCGAGAAATAATCTCAATCCGAAGTGTGTAAGTGGTCGATCCGAAAACCCCCCGTTTTAAAATTTGATTAAAATGGGTGATTTTCGGATCGACCACTTACGTACTTCGGATTGAGATGATTTCTCGCGGGGCCACTCAAAACATTATTTTGAGATGAATGAACGGCTCGGATCATTCGTGTGGAAGCGAGCCCATCTGTACCTTATCTATGCACAATCCATCTGTCCCTATGGATTTACCGTTCCATAATACATGTCCGCTTTAATAAGTTAAAAGGAGAAAGTTTTACTACTAGATTTTAGTTTGTTCTTCCTCGTTTACAGTGTAATAACTAGCTCTCTAGTTTTTAAATACTCCCTCCGTCCCAAAAAATTTGGTCTACTTTCTTTTTTTGGCTGTCCCAAAATATAGGACCAATTTAAAATTTTCAACAAAGTAAGGTCGGTAAATTCCATTTCTACCATTAAGTTGCTTTTAAAATAATGAGACCAAAAGAAGAAGAATTAAATATTTTAAAGTGCGTTTTAAAATTTTGAAAAAGTTCTCTGATTACATTGGCGGCAAGTTTTTCCGCTTTTTGAAAAACAATTTAAATTAAAAACTCGATTAACTCTAATTTTATTAGAGTCAACTAATGAAGGGCAGGCTTGAAAAGTTACAAGTTTTGAATAACATTGTGTATTGTACATAAAATTTTGAAATTTATAAGTAGGCCAAATTTTTTGGGACGGAGGGAGTAAAGAAAGAATTTTGAAACTTGTATTCTATAGAATGTGTCATGATGTTTTTCTGAATGGGACAAGGTTATGATAAACGTCCCTAAAAATTGATATTTTATCCATTTGTGCAATTTGAACCGCAAAAATTTGTAAACCACCACAAAATTTTAGAATTAAACACCAAACAAATATGTATATTGGACCATAAAAATTCACAAACATCATACAAATTCATAACTTCGAGTCGTCTTTTTTTACCTTGTGCCATTTTTTTCTACTACAATCTTAATAACAACAAAAATTCATAAAATAAACCGCACAAAATTTGTATGTTGATCCATTAAATGGGCCTCAAAAATTGTAAAGGGTGTACCGTATGGCCAAAAATAAAATAAGCCACCAAAATGCATTAAATGAGCCACCAAATTTTATAAACTAAGAAACAATGTAACGCCCCAAATTTCTTAAACGTAATTTAAATACTCCCTCTGTCCCAATTTGTTTGCTCACTACAAAACTACGTGCAATTTTCAAACTAAAAATTAATGTATTTATCAAAATAATTTTTGAAATTTTTTTGCACCGTATTAAAGTTTTCAATGAGATCTATCA
>JAXBDA010007472.1:0-17462 GCA_036023075.1 Gaultheria prostrata
TGGGGGGATTTTAGGGAGGTACTATTCATTTTTGTATTTTAGGGAGGGGTTTAGGGAGTCTCTTGGAGCCTAACTTTGGGGTTTGGCTCTCTAAAATAGGGATGTGAGCCAATTTAGGGAGTTTGTTTGGGATGCCTACTACTAATGTTTTGTTTGGTTTAACGTAGTAAGTTAATTATTCTTTCCCATGAATAATTTTGTTTGGTCGGTTTTGTTAATCTGTCAACCTCCATATAAATACCGCCATTCACGCTTAGGTAATCCTGCTTTGCTGTCGCTTTTAGCTCATTTCTTTTTTAAGTCAAGGTTTAGCTCATTGGACCTTTTAATTTGAAAAAAAAAGACCTTTTTAAATTTAATAATAATGGGGTATATATCCAGATTCAAATCTATATAGTTGGGGTTGAGTGAAGCTTTAGTGCTTCACTTTGGTGATTAGAATAATATTTATTTATTCATAAAAATTTCTGAACAGATCAATCATACAAAAAATTTAATTTATCGAATACTTAAAAATACGTGATTACATGAAATTAGCGTGTGTGATTTTAAGAATTTTCTTTCTATTTCCTTAATACGCAACCAAAATGACGTGATCAAATGACTAAAATTTCCAAACAATTTTTTTTTCATAAGTTATTTATTTGACGAGCCAGACAACGAGCGGGTCTCGTAGCTTAATAGTGGTTTATTCCACTACTTCTTCCATCTTGACCGTCGATCCACACACATGTGACATGTGTCACCAAACAACAACCACCTATTTTTTTGCTAAATGGGTGTGGTTTATTGGCCCCAAATAAACCAAAAAACATGTTTATATTTATTTGCCAAATCAGGCCTAAGCACTGAGCCCCAAAAATATTTTTACATGCTCACTTTGTTTTCTGTCTGACATAAAGTATGAAATTATCTTTTCATTAGGAATTTGTGATAGTATGATTTTATGGAAACAAAACAATAATGATGTCATCAGAAATGTGACGAACGGCCCAGATTACTTCTCTCTTCCAATAGGCTGGGGTCCAACAAATGTCAGAATATCGAGTAACTATTCAGTGGTCTTAGGATACCGTCACGTGACTCTCCAACACCCTCTCCATTGTATATTTCTGTGAGGTCCATACATTCGGTACTGGATTTCGCATAAGTCTGTGGAAGAGAGGTTGGAACAACACGTGACGGTGACCACCAAATAATTTTTCCAGCATCACTCACCTGTCTCTCTCTCTCTCTCTCTCTCTCTGCACATGATGCACACTGAAAACATCCCATTGACACCAAAGTCAATCCACGCCCAACTTTAGGCAGAAAATCTACTAATAAAATCAACCCACGAATCTCACCTTTGTTCATCATTATTGCATCGTAAAGTCCCCCAAAGCCCTACATATCCAAATAGAAAATCCCAAAGGGGTACAACTACAAGTCTACTCCGGCGGCGGAGTTAATTTCCGGCGAAAAGATGGAGCTAGTGAGTCCTGCTCCCCCTCCAGCTGGGTTTTCTCCTCCGGCGAGTTTCCGGCCAGGGTTTGGTCAGACAAGTCGGGCGGTGTCGCTTCAATTGCCGGAAATTGTTGAGGAAAGGGGAAGTGGTGGAGTGGTACACGTGGCGGTCGGAAAGTCAGTCGGAAAAGCCGTTGCTTTGCTCAATTGGGCTTGTAGGGAATTCGGAAACGGGGAGATTTGTATTCTTCATGTTCATCAACCTTCTTCAATGATTCCTACACTCCGTAAGTCTCTTTCTCTCTATCTCTCAATTATCTTTATCATATGTGTGTGGTGGGTGTACGTTATGTACAAGTTTGCATAAATGGTATTTGCTCGTTGAATTCCCATATCTTCCTCTGATCTCGGCTACTTTTGGACTTTTTGTTATTGAAAAATTGGAATCTTTTGTGCAATTTTTTTGGTCACTGGAATGTAATGGAAGATTGATCAGTGAAGATTCCCCAGTTGTTCGGCCAGCTTACGCGTACTCGGACTAATCCGGGGCCCTATCCCATTGCCCATTTGCAGAGAGCCCAATTAAGATAGAGCAAAGCTCTATATGGACTGGCACTCAAAGGAGTTCACTCGAGAGTTTCGAACCTAAGACCTTAGGAGAAGGAGGCAGCAAACCCCAAGTCTCATGCAGGCCTTGACCACCAGGCCAAACCCTGGGGTTAAGACTGAAGATGTTAGGCAACAAAAAATAAAAAATTCACCATACACAGATACACATGATTCAGCAATACTGCCTATGTGCACGGCTGGTGTAGATCGCAGTATCACTAGGGTGTCCAGAACTATTTAGGCTCCACAAACCCATCGAAGCAACAGAGATTTGGCATAGCGAAATTGCAATATTTGTCCCACTGGAAAAATAAATTAGCCCAACTCGGCCTATTTAGGCCATTGTTTCTCACTGAGGCAGGATTACACAATTAT
Source organism: Gaultheria prostrata (assembly GCA_036023075.1). Taxonomy (NCBI): domain Eukaryota; kingdom Viridiplantae; phylum Streptophyta; class Magnoliopsida; order Ericales; family Ericaceae; genus Gaultheria; species Gaultheria prostrata. The sequence goes on from JAXBDA010007472.1 coordinate 2,431, forward strand.
CTTCATACCAAAATAATATTAATTTTTATGGTTTGAATTACATTTTCTCTCCTTGTGTGACTTAGTGGAGGCTATGGAGTGTGTAGTATTATATTTCACATTTGTAATGTTTAATTAATATGATTTGCAGTGGGAAAGCTACCGGCAAATCAAGCAAATAGTGAAGTGGTAACTGCGTACAGGAGGGAGGAGCAAGAGCAGATGCAAAAACTTCTGTTCAATTACGTGAGGATATGCAGTCAATCAAAGGTTCTCTTCTATTTAATTTTCCATGAGTTGTCCTATTTGTATGAAATACCATGGGAGAATCACTTTAAGTGAACCCTTTCATTAAGCTATACTTAAGTATTGCCTGCAAAGTATTTGAAATATTTGTCTTTTAAAACTGTCCTGGTCACCCCCATCGACTCTGCCTGCATGAAAATAGTTGCATATAAAGTAAATGGCCTTTTCTTCATTTGGAAAAGCAGATCCTGTAGCTAACACCATGGAATTGGGACACATGTTTGTTGAGTTGAATTGGATTGATCATATGCATGGAGCAATTCCACTTTGTCCTAAAGACAAACTGTAGTTTGATTAGAATGTTGTTGGAATCATGGAGTGAAAGTGATTGCTCTCGGGTATCTTCAGATCTCGTGTTGACATTACCATCAAATTTATGATCTCCTGATGGAGTTTCTTTCCTAACAGCTTGGTAGCGAAAGTGAGATCACATGAAGATAAGCTGTGCAAGTAAAATTAAGGAATAACGGAAAAATTCTCAGTCTCTTCTGTCATACTCCTGATTCCTTGTAGTAGTTGGCAACTTAGTTCATTTTCCATGTCCTGTACTCTCTCTAAAATGTCTATTGGTCTCTGTGACCACTGGCGATTCCAACTCTCTGTTATGGTGCTACTATAGAAGCTAGATTCTGGATATGGTCTTGCATATGCTTTCCTTCAGGCTTCAGCATATGACCAAGGAAATTTGCCAGATAGCAAATTTTGCATTAAAATTAGATGTTACGTCAATATCTCATTCATAAATTACATGACCAAGGAAAGCTTATGTTCTTTTCTTTGTGGCTGTATTAAGGGATCTCAAACTTCCATATGCTAACACCGTAAAATCAGATCCTAGAATGGTATGGCAGAACTGTAATGACTTCTTCGCTTTTAGGACACTAGTTCAGCAGCATTGGCAACAAGAAGTTGTGCACAGGTTATCTAGGATGGAATGCTGCTTTCACTAAATACTTGAGTTTCTATTTTTCACCATTCCATCAAGTATGTAAGACTTAGAACTATCACGCTCATTTGGCTCAAGACAGGTTATCTAGGAGGGAATGTTGCTTTCTCTAAATACTTGAGTTTCTATTTTTCACCATTCCATCTAGTATGTAAGACTTAGACCTATCAGGCTCATTTGGCTCCTGTCTTGTCTTTTAAATTTGTATGTGCTTGTAACATTCAAGGATGCACCCATCAATTTTATTATTTGATTTTGTTTCAAAATATGAACCCATTTTTTCTATTTTTTCTGCCTTTGGCATGTGAAATGATGTTAGCAGATGAGTTTTCTTTCACCTTCTTTTTACTTATGATGGATGAATAATGCTACTTCACCATTTACCGCTGCTCATCAAGGATTATTCTAAGAAAAACGTGCTATACTTGCTAATAGTAAGCTTGAAGATAAAGAGATAAAGAATAGCTACTTCTTCTATTGAGATTCTACAACTGAACTTTGAACAGAGTCCTATCTTCGGATAGTCTGTTTCTTATTGGAGTCATGCTACAATACACACCCCCTACAAATTATTCCATATGAGATTTTGTGACTCAAAATATGAGATTTTGTGACTCAAATATGAGATTTTGTGGCTAAAGGTATGAAAGGGCGTACAATATGCACCCTCGTACGGGTAGTCAGAAAATCTCATATTTAAGTCCACAAAATCTCATATGGTCAAATATGAGATTTTGTGGCACCTTATGCACCCTCATATGGCCAGTTACAAAATCTCATATAAAGTCACAAAATTTCATATTTGTGCCACAAAATCTCATATGGATCAAATATGAGATTTAGTGGCACCAAATATGAGATTTAGTGGCACGTTATATGAGACATGTCACATCAATATATATATATGTATCACATTCCCACTACAGGACAAAACCTCATATGAGATTTTGTGGCCCTCTATATGAGATCGTGCATACTGTACGCAATCTCATATTTGAGCCACAAAATCTCATATTTTGAGCCACAAAATCTCATATTTTGAGTCACAAAATCTCATATTGAGTCATAAAATCTCATATGTAGGGGTGTGTATTGTAGCATTCCTCTTCTTATTGTGGTAGTCAGTTTATGGAAAACAATAACAATGCAGGTTAAAGCAAGCGTCCTTGTAACTGAAGCTTCTCGAGTGCAAAAGGGAATCGTGGATCTGGTGAATAAACATGGTATCAGGAAGCTTGTTATGGGAGCTGTGCCGGAAAAGTAAGTGGTTCTCTTGCTAGAAAGGGCGCCGACCTTTTTTTTATACTCAAGATTCTCAATGATAACGAATCCTATTTTCTGTTTTGGATAAGGGATACCATGCTCAGTTTTTGCAACATGCAAGGATGCAACACAGAAGTTTTATATGCAAGATTCAGAATTGTTAGTTCTTGCCCAAAAAATGGACTTTTAGTCATCTTCATTAGGTGAACTGTGTAGGCCAAAATTATGTTAGAAATATATCTATGAAGCAAAATAAGAAACCAATGCTTCACATTCTTCATGCAAACACGTATTCTACTACGAATCCAATTAGTTCATCTATTTGTACTCTTAAGTGAGACTCATAATTTGAGATTAGAACCTTGTCCATCACTGGGACTTGTATCTTAAGCGCTTTCGTCTTCCATTTTCGCTTAGGGTCTGTTTGTTTGATTGGACTAGTAGTGAAGGAGCATATTATCTCTTAGGATGTGTAATCTCATCGGACAAATAGTGATGGCATCAATAGTGCAATATCTCCCAAGCTGTTATACCAACCATTTTTCTGTTGGATTTCCTTTGTGACGAATAATCCTGATCGTAAGATTTTCAACCAAATGTAGGGTATGTGACTATGTGGTCCTATTGAATTTATAGTCCAATAGCTGCAATCCGATGCTCAAATCCAGGAAAATAAATGTGCCGAGATAGACAGGGTATCCAGAAGAGTTACCTTGCTGATGCACGTGTAAATGAATGTATAGATTTATGTACGGATGCATGAACATGTTTATTAGAATTCTGAGAGGGTTACGTGTATGCTCTGGAATAAATTTTTCGGTCCACTTTTTGTTTATGGTAGTTTTGGGGTTTTTAAGTTTTCACGGAAATTTACTTCTCTGATAATTACTCAATCTAATGGTATGAGCAGTTGCATGAAGGTGAAAGCGGGCTCTAGCAAAGCTACTTATGCCGCGAAAAATGCTCCCCTATTCTGTGAGATACAGTTTGTCAACAAAGGGAAACATGTGTGGACAAGAGAAGCATTTGAAGGCACAAGCTTTGGTGATGGTGAGGTCATATTAGATCCTGAATGTCTTCAACTCAGTCCTGGTAGAAGAACCGAGGATCAAGCAGAAGCAGTTCCAACAGAAGTGGTTTCAACAACCGCTTTACCAAGTTCTATCAACAGATTTTCTCCACCCTATTTCCGTAGCTTCTCAAGCCCAACAAGCACTAGCTCTAGTTCTGGATATAATTCTTCTATTGAGCAAGGGGTGTCTCCAGATTCTGGAGCAAAGGTTGATGAAGAAAGCTTACATGCTCAACTTACAGAAATGCACAGAGAAGCTCAGGCATCAAGAGACAAGGCATTTCAAGAGTTTTTGAAGCGTAAAAAATTAGAAGCTGAAGCTGTGGAAGCTATCAGCAAGGTTGAGAAGCTTTACATTTTCGCACTTACTTCCTAGAACTTTAGTTTCTTCTTCATTTTCGTGAACCACTACTACTCAGTTCAGATGGGATGAGAAATTCTCGTTTGGCCAATCTGAGAAATCACTAGTCAAAAAGTCAGTATTGAAAATTGTGTTTACTACTACTGTATATTGATAAATATGAAAGTGCTTTGAAAAACGTGAAAGTATATTGAAGTTTTAAACCTTTTACCCTTCTTTGTATTTTACCACCTCCAGTGGGCAGCGGATAAATTGACTGGTCTTTAATTGTTAAATTTCGCATTGAGAATGAACCTACATTTTTTTCTTGTGGCATATGTGATAGAGTGAATTTCTTTTGCTAATATTGTTCTGGTAATGAAACAATTTGCTCTGATTTATCCAGGTCAAGACTTTAGAACCTGCTCATTCGCGTGAAATCAAACTTAGAATAGAAGCCGAAGATGCACTGGAGATCACAATTCAGGAACGAGAAAAGCTCTTCGACGAAAGAGAAGAAGTGACTAAAGAGCTACAAAAGACCATGAGAAATATAGCTCTTTTGGATAGTCGCGCACAGGAAGCAAACCGACGGCGAGAAGAGGCTTCTGGAGAGTTAAAAACTCTCCAATTTTCCATCTCAGCTCTGCGGCTGGAAAAGCAGAAGATCCGAAGGCAGAAAATGGAAGCTACCCATTGGCTTGATCGTTGGAAAAGTCGTGGACAAGCTGGAGGTGCAACTTACAATGGTTTGGTCGGGTGTACTGAAGGTTCACCTGAGGTAGTAGAATTCTCACTAGCAGATCTGCAAACTGCAACTTGCAATTTCTCTGAGAGCTTCAAGATTGGGCAAAGTGGACATGGTTGTGTGTATAAGGGGGAAATGTTGGATCGAACTATTGCTATAAAGAAGCTGCATCCACATAAACTGCAACGACAATCAGACTTTGAGCAAGAGGTCTCTCTCTCTCTCTCTCTCTCTCTCTCTCTCTCTCTCTCTCTCTCTCTCTCTCTCTCTCTCTCTCTCTCTCCGTGTGTGTGCGCGCACTTGTGACACATCTACACAAAAAATGGAGAAGCCACCCTCATAGTTTTTCTAGCCACCACTCCTTAGCCCCAAAAGATTGATGCACTTTGTTCTTCTCAATCTGGAATTAGAAACTCCAACTGAATTTCTGTTTTGCTTAATGTACCATTTTCAAGTCATGAAGAAACTGCATTAGGATGTGAATCGAGTGATTGTTTGAGCACATATCTCTAGGATAACTTTCTGGTGGAACACATTAAACAAATGGTGATGTGTAATGGCCCAGCCTTGTTTTTGAAGTACCGATGTGCAATCCCATACTTTGTAAAAATGTAGAAAGTAGGACTATTAGACTTGCTGTCAGATGTACAGAGAGTTTGAAGTCCCATGCTTTTTGTGGGTAAACTGCTGAGGGCGAATACAAGAGTTGGGTTTGTGATTACACAGGACTTCACGCAATCACTGATTCAGTTAAGGGTATAGCGGTAATTTGTTGCATGTAAAAGCTGGCCACCCTTTCAGCCATCATTGTTTCTTCTTGTTCCACATTCATAACATATTGAATCCTGTTTAAGCTGTAGACGTAGGCATTCTTGTCATACCACCTTTTTCTCTGTATGTGCTTGATATTTATTGTTCGTGCTATTGTGCGTGTGTTTTGTGTTTGGTTTTGTTACCCAACAATGAGATTTGTTTTTGCTTGTGCAGGTTCAAGTTCTGGGCAAACTGCAACATCATCACTTAGTGACTTTGATTGGTGTCTGCCCAGAAGCCTGGTCCCTTGTATACGAATACTTACCTAATGGAAGCCTCCAAGATTGCCTTTTCAAAAGAAACAACATTTGTTCTCTGAACTGGAAGACCCGGGCAAAAATCATTGCCGAGATTTCAAGCGCCCTTCTGTTCTTGCATTCATGCGAACCTGAAAATATTGTGCACGGAAACCTAAAGCCTGAAAACGTCCTTCTTGGTTCAGATCTCAGCTGCAAGTTATGCGATTTTGCTATTTGCAGATTAATGCCAGAGGAGACCCTCCGTTGCCCAAGTTTCCGGCGAGATACCGAGTTAAAGGGCGCCTTGTCATATACAGATCCAGAGTCTCATAGAACTAGATCCTTGTCAACTAAGTCTGACATTTACTCTTTCGGGCTGATCGTTCTTCAGTTACTCACTGGTAGGGATCCAGTGGGATTGGCGGCTGAGGTGCGAAAGGCAATCTCATTTGGGAAATTAGCAACTGTCTTGGATTCTTCTGCTGGAGAATGGCCTAACTTTGTGTCGAAGAAATTGGTATATCTTGGGTTGCAGTGTTGTGAGTTGAACAGTAGGGATAGGCCTGAGCTAACGCCAAGTTTGGTTAGGGAACTGGAGCAGTTGCATACCTCCGAAGAACGACCGGTGCCATCGTTCTTCTTATGCCCTATCCTTCAGGTGAGCAATGTTAGTGATATATATAGCAATAGTGATGCTGGTCATAAGAAGATCATGAATAACTAAAATCAAAGAGGTGATGAAGTTTTGAAATTGGTTAGTTTTCAAGCCGAACACATTTGCAATCCACTGGAACAACGAATAATGATGTTTCTTGCATTCGAGAGTGTTATTTATGTGTATGCTAGGACAAGCATGTTTGGTGGTCTGTTTTTGGATAGGTACATAACTTACATTGCTCCGGGGTATTTTGGTAATTTGAAGATTTTCTGGGTATGTGTTGCTGGGTTGCCCTTGGGTCATTTTATGAGTCAATTTATGGATTTGGTATTGTGCTCACAATTCCTTTTTAGTATTATTTAGGTTATATAAGCCTAAATTTCAGTTGCTCTCTATTTTCGAAATGCTAGTTGTAGATGGGTTAGGAGGTGTCCAACTCTATTTAAGATTATGTAATGCATCGGAGATTCGGAATTATTAGAGTCAAACATATTGATGCAGTGAAGCGTATGAATTAAGAACGACGTGAAACAAGAATAATCACAAACAATGATTTAGCCGAAAATACTCTCTACTTGAACAACCGATATTGAGTAATAAAACTCAGTTTTCTTTAATCAAATAACCAATTCATTTGATATTAGAAAACTAGGACCGCAAAGGAAACAGCAAAATAGGAAGCTGAATCCCGGTAAATTGCTAATTGACTAAGTAATTACCAAAATCAAAAGGTTTGAGTTATTCCCAAATTTGATAAGAGAATAATATAAACTTACCTAAAACAGACGTCACTTAATTAGAACCTCCTAGAAGAATTCATAACTAAAATAATAAAAACTAAATATTTTACTAAAATTATATAATATTTCCATTCTGGATCATTCTCCCGGGCTTGAGAATACTTTGTCCTCAAGTTTCCATAGCGTGGAAGGATTTGATTCGCCTTTCCTTGTCTGCATCAATCTTATATTTTAGGTTAATCGTGTAGAATCTAAATTTCAAAGAATCTTCAAAAACAAAAAGGAACAATTTCCTTCCAAAATTGCACAAAGTATTCAGTCAAATGAATCTTACTTGCAAGATCTTCAGTAAGCTCCCAAAAAGGATCCACAAATTGAAAACTTTTATCATCTTCGACACCATTTAAGCTGAAGATAGAATCCATAGAGTTGTGATACAACTTTAAAAAATTGTTAGCATGCATTACATTCAACCCAATACTTTCCCTTTTCTCTTTTTGTAACGCCATCAAAGTTGTATTATTCGACAATGAAATTGGATCCTCTTTTTTCTTAGGAACTATCTCATAAATTGGCGGATTACTCCAATCCACAATTGGATCAGGAATAATTTTCAATGTGAATGGCCACTCATCTGTAGCATCACGAATTGTCTCGTAACAAAACCAGCCATTGCTACTACCCTTCCCTGGTTGTCTTGTATCAGGAAGCTGAAGCTGGGGACAACCAAGACATAGCAGTTCAGACCTACGGTGGGTATGGTCATAAATCCACAAAAGAGTCCCGCTCCAATTACTCTCTCGAGGATCTTGTCAAGTATCTTAAGCAAAAAGGATTGCCTTAAGACTGCCATTTTTGCTACTAATATTAATATTATAAATAAATCGTGGTCTTGAATCCAAAAAGGAGTCCGGCTACAATCATTGAACCTGAATTGAGTATTCCTCCTCCAACGTAGTATCTGAGATTCTGAATCCAAAAAATTATTCAGGTTGTAGTATGTCAAGTTTGAAGTTCGATACCCATTGCCTCGAATGAGCTCGCACCATGGGTTCTCCCCTCCGTGGCCGATTCGTAGCAACCGGGTTGTCGTCTTCATTGTCGACATAATTGACATCCTCCTCCTCCACCAAACTTGGATTCGGCTGATGGTTTTGAAGGCGCACTGTAAGCAATCGCCATGGCAGCGGAGAATAAACTCACACGATCAAGAACAACCAAAAGAACAAGAGATACTCTCTCTGCTCAAGCAAAGCTTGAATTTTATTAATCAACAACTGATCCTGCGACTCTAATAGGTCATTACGGGCCAGGAGTTGATAAAACTCCTGTGTATAACCATCCACCAACTTTGAATCCTGCCGCAATTTCTGTAACTGTTGGTACAGCGACCTTGTGTAATTATGGGACAAGAACGATGCCCTCATATGTTTTAGCAACTTTTCCCATGAAAGGATCTTCTCTTTTCCTTGTCGCTCACTGATAGGTTTAAGTTGCTGCCACCATGCAGCAGCACGCTCGTTAAACTTTGTTGTGACCAAAGAAAACTCGTTTGTCCAAAGGTACCTCCTTGAACTCCAAAATTTCTTCCTTGAACTCCAAAATTTCTTCGATTGCCGCAACCCAATCCAAAAACTCATCAAGTCATCAGGCTGTGAGCAACCTTTGAATTTTGGCAAGTCCAGCTTGAAGCCCAACTCCCAACGCCTGTATGTATCTGGAAACACAACGAGCTCTCTCCTCTGTAGCCTTGGCACGGCAAATGGGTTGTTGTCAACTTCATACTCGACTTCATCACCGCTCTGCAATCCACTCAACGTTAGGGGATGGCCATCTCGGGCGACTCGTCCCTATCTAACCCATCCCCTCCCCAATGGTTAGGGGATTCGGGGATTCAGTAGGGTATAGGGATTTTTTTTAAAAAAAATTGGGGATCGGGTAGGGAATGGTTTAGTCAGTAGGTAATGGTTTAGTCAGTCCCCTACCCAATCCCCTCCCTGTTCCCCTCCCCGCATCCCTGTTCACATACATAGGTATATTATATTATATTGTAAGTTTATAGTTTTTTTCATTTTTTTTTCTCTGGATAAGTTTATGAGTTATAACTTATAACTTATAACTTATAAAAGTTAGGGTTACCCCATCTCAACTCTTCCACACCGGCCCCTATCTCGTCTCTCAACTCTCAAGGACCAAGGTCTGGTGCTTTTGAGTGAAATGTTAATCTGCCCAAAAACTAAAAACAGAAAAGGAAAAAGAACAAGAATAGCAGTAGCACTTTTGAGTGACTTGGTACGTTTTAATTATCTTTGGGAACCACTTTTGTCATTAGCTTTGGATTTAAATACAACTTATTTCCCATGGGGATCCCCGTATTGGGGCGGGGCTGGAGGTTAAAAAAAAAATCCCCGGTGGAGATTGGGGAGGGGATGGGGATTGATATGGGTTTGGGGATTGGGGATGAAGGTAGTGATATCCACCTTCTACCCTCCCCATGCCCATCCCGGCTCGACGTGAATGGGGACTTCGGTGTTGAGGTGCTCCTCTAGCAACCGTCAAAGCGGCATGTTGCTCTGTCAAGACGTTGAACCAGTCGTCAATGGGTTGTGCTTAAGCTTCACGCGCGTCAATTTCATGCTCGTACGCATCATCAATAGCGGCGTATCGACCACCACCGCGGCGACCTCCTCCTTTTGGCAGCATTGGTGATTGTTCAAGAAGCAAGCCTTGGCTCTGATACCAACTGACGCAGCGAAGCGTGTGAATTAAGAACAACGTGAAACGAGGACAATCACAAACAATGATTGAGCCGGAGATACACTCTCCTTGAACAACCGATATTGAGTAAAACTCAATTTTCTTTAATCAAAACCTTTTAATGCCACCCTACAACTCCTTTTATACTAGAAAACTAGGACCGAGAAAGAAACAACAAAACAAGAAGCTGAATCCCTGTAAATCGCCAATTGACTAAGTAATTACCAAAATCAAAAAATTTGAGTTATTCCCCAATTTGATTTTTTCAATAAAATATACTTACCAAAAACAGACGTCACTTAATCAGAATCTCCTAGAAGAATTCATAACCAAAATAATAAAAACTAAATATTCTACTAGTTAAATTATATAATATTTCCTTCTGTATCACATATAGAGAAATCTCAGAGCTTTGAGGCTTTCTTGTGGAGTGTGTAAGCAAGTTTAGCCCTTGGTGTGATGCCTAGCTTCTAGGAGTTGGGAATCTCAGTTAGCCACAATTGATACGGATGCGCTAAGCACTCGCCAGCAGGGGAGTCGGAAAAACATTGCGTGAGTGAATTTTGGGCACTCCAGACAAGTTTTGGTTAACTGGTATTTGCAGATCTCGCACAAGATGAAATCCCACTGCTGCTCTGGTTGTTGCATGTTTGCACTTTATCACAATGCACTCTTCTTGCTGAAGTTCATTGACTGTCATAGGTGCTATTTAGCGATAGCTGTGTTGATATGTAGAATGTTTAGCAATGAACGTTCTACGGATTTTCGTTTTGAGTAGGGGCTTTTGGGCTAGTGAATAGCCTTTATTCGGCTTATTGATCATGAAGCCTATTTAAATTGGTGTGCCTTCAGATTGCGATTGGATCGCGACTTTGTGGAGGGATTTAGGAGCCAAAGGAAAGGAGAAGGTTAAGGAACAGATGAAATGAAGACGCTGATTCAATTCTTTGATTCATTATCCAAACCTAGCCTCAAGCGAACAACTAACGAACGAAACTTTAATAAGGATACCAATGCTTTGCTTGATCTTTGGCTGAAGCTTGGACTAACTGTATGGGAATTGACTTGTAGACTTGTAGTCCTATTTCTATTTGGCTAATTTGTCATGGCACCTGAAGAAGTTGTCTCACTTGGTACTGAGAAAAGACATTTGTTCTACTTGAAGGGAATCCTTTATAAAGGAATATTGTCGCTGAGACATGGCAATGACAATGTCTACGTAGGCTATGCATTTCCTCATCCTATATATGATTATATTGTCGGGATATGTTGCTGTAGATGGCTCACATTTTTCTATTGAAATGCATTTTCAGGAGATCATGCACGACCCTCAGGTGGCAGCCGATGGGTTCACCTATGAAAGGGATGCCTTGCTTGGATGGTTGGAAAATGGCCGGGAAACTTCTCCGATGACCAATTTGAAATTGGATCACTTGCATCTCACCCCTAACCATGCCCTGAGACACGCTATTCAAGATTGGCTTTGCAAGTCATAAGGTCACATATGCATGCATTGTATCTCATAGGTATATTTGTAGAGTTGTATTTGGAGGTGTATCTACCTTTTTTTCTTTTTCGTCAGTAGATAAGGAGAAGTGTAACCAACTGTATGAATAGCGTGGCTTTGCAAGTCATAAGGTCACATGTACATGCTTTGTATCTCATAGGTATATTTGTAGAGTTGTATTTGGAGGTGTATGTTTTAGGTTGTGAAATAACAATGCAGAAATTGCTTCGTTTGTATCCTTGTTTGGAAGTTTGTAAAGATTCCATAGAAACGGAACGGTAGTCCAATCTAGTCCGATTTTGTGCAACTTATTTGAAGAAATAGACGTCCATGGAAATACATCCAAATCCAATTGTAATGCTCCAATGTATTCTAGTATTAACTTCAGTTATGGATAATGAGCTGGTGTTTCACTTCCTAAAAGGAATTTTGCATGCATATTCTGAAAGAAGCCTGAATCTGTATCAACTTTTTTGCATTAAGCAAGACAAACAGAACTTTAGCACTGGTCCAGACAGTCTAATTACAAACTCAAAACGCATACAGATTACAGAAATAGAAAACCTGAACTGTCACTACTGAACACTAGAAGACCTGGTAAAATAAATTTGTAGGCAAGGCGTCTACTCCTTTTTGGGCTGTGTTTTGTTCATGGATTAGAGGAGAAATTTACTGGGAAAATGATGCGGAAACCAAAAGAAAGAAGATTTAGCTTCTTGACAAAAACACAAATTCCACAATTCTCAGAGCTTCAACAAGCTTGCAAGCGTTGATCTGTGGTGGAAAGCAGGGAGCGAGTAGATTGATGCTCGGTTTCATTGAAAGGGTGATCTTCTTCTTCTCTCGAAACACTTGCATCATTTCTCTGATCACTCAAAAGGGATTTGAATTCCCCAGTGGAATTCCACTGATGAAGATCCCCAGTGAAATCTTCCTCTTCAGGAGCCACGTTCTCTTTGGAACTCAGATTCTCAGTATCAGCTGAATCATTCCAAGACTTCGAAATCTCAAGAAATTTAATTCCAGAAACCATGACATTTTCCTCATGTGGCTCATCAGATTTTTTACGCACCGTTTGGGTTAAATCTGCGTCACTCGAGGACGGAAGCTGATTTCCCTCGTTTCCACGATCATTAAATTGAGAGTTGCACCTTCCATATCCTCCGAAAGAAGACGACTGGCGAAGAATCCCTTCAGCTGAAGAAGTTCTCTGGCAAAAGCTTCCAAATCCTTCAATCCCTCTAGTAAGTTTCCGAGCTCGATCCCTTTCTTCCTTTAGAAGAGGACCCTTCTCCAGCAGCTTCAATATTCTCTCAGATTTCTTTCTGACAGTAAGGCCCCAGTTGAATCTGCATATGAAAAAATTGAAATTCTGTTAGAAAATATACTTATATTCAAATTTGTGGAATTAGTCAAGAGAGTTAGGACCCTTTCTCATCAATATGTTGAAAGCTTCCCATCTCTGTAATAACATCTGTGTCAGTTTGGAATTCCTCAGCCACACTCTCCGGTCCATGGGTCAACAAGTGCTCTAGTAGAATTAAACCATTGTATGACATCCTCCAATTTTTCCTATCAAAGCTTGCTAGTCTGATAAACAATATCAAACAAAATAAAAGTCAGAAGAACCGATCGAATCGCATATGTCAAACACAAAGCAAAATAGATCAAAAACCTCTTGTGCAAAATCTCCACAATTCTCCAGTAATCGTCAACTTCAAAAGCAGCCCGCGATATGATCTTCATGGTCCGCGTGTCCGGAGACCACGTATTTCCACCCGTTGCTTCCTCAGTCAATCTTCATGCAAGAAACCCAGATCAAAAAGAAAACCAGATTAAAAAATTAGCATACATGTATAAGAAATGAATCCTCTTCGGTCCTTGTTTTGAACTGGACCCCAGAATTCAAATCCCGGATGCCCTATTGGCAATCAATAGTCTGGATTATCTTTAGGGTACACGTATCCAGGGACCACGGATTTCCACCCGTGGCTTCCTCAAATTTGATTGCCCGAGATGAGCGGCCATCCGTAGAGTATATATAATTAACAAGGGTACTTACAATTGAGCAGGGGTAACGTCGGTGAGAGCCAAGCGGGCAGTCTTGATCTTCTCCTTGAAGAAGAAGGAAGCTTGTTTCTTGAATTCATGGAAAGATGGTGCACCCATGTTGCCACTGTTGTTGCCAAAGGTTGACATTCTCTCTCATACGATAAAAAAAAAAAAAAAAAAAAATACTCCTACTTACTCCAAAAAGCAAGAAAGAGATCTGTGTGGTGGGAGTAGTTTGTCGAAAGGTTTGGAGAGGCGTAAGGAAAAGAATCGCAAGTTCACAACTAATCCATTATAGTAACAGGCCATATCATATATGACAAAATTACAAACATACTATATATCCATTGTAGGACACGATGTGTTTTTTTTGGTCATCCGTAGGACACGAGATGTGTTTTTTTGATCATCTGTAGGACACGATGATTGGGAACGGAAATTCCAAGAAATTTTGTGTGGATGAATCTAGATCTTCTTTATGGGTTTTGAATCTAGCCCCTGCCAGACCGCACATGGGCTGGACCTCGCTGATTCGGCCCACTACATATGGTTTTTTTACATAGGAATATATATGGCTAGCCTTAATAGATTTGTTGCTCAAAATGCAAGTACAATGATATTTTTATTGTTTGGAAATATTATCTTCGTGGGTACTATATGTTATTTTAATTTTCTAGATTGATCACTATCGATTTTTACTCATACTAGCAGAAGGGAAGACAAGAAGCTTGACATGGTATACATAAGCGGCCCAAACCTTGAAGCTCACTTTAGGCCCAAAAATGTTAAAAGACACTTTGGTTAGTTCCACAAATGGTTTTACTACTTCCGGGAACATAAAAAAGTAGTTGTATTGAAGCGGATCGCGACTTAATTTTTTTAGCTAGGAGTTTGGTTCTAAGAAAGAAATCATAGTTTTTTTTTTTTTTTTTTTTTCAGATTTGGGTTAGGATTGGTATCGATAACTGCATGAAAAAAGGGATGATGAAATAAGATTTAGAAATACATTTAGGTAAGTAATCCTATGATTTAGAACCTAAAACCATCTAATTTTAAATACTCCCTCCGTCCCAAATTCTTGTACCGTGTCACTATTTGGAACCTCCACAAAAATTGTCCATATCTTTTGAATATAATAATTTTTATATACAATATAGATCTTATTTGATAGATCTCAATTAACTTTATTAAACATTTTTCAAAATTATAAAAAACATTATATATTGTGAAATATAGACAATTGTTCAGAAAAATCAAAAAGTAAAAATGGCAAACAATATGGGACGGAGGGAGTATCTAAAAGTTGTTTGGTCATGTAAATATTGATGTTTTTGAAGATGAACAATTCTGATTATTTTCATGAACCCAAAAGGATCCGCAGAGATTCAAATTAGACCCAAATGGTGTTAGGATCGATTCACACACGCACACGATATACGAGTATAAACAGTAAAGCAATCAACACAGAGATATACGTGGTTCCCTAAAACCGGGTACGTCCACGGGAGCGGAGAGAGATTTTGTTTATTGATGATCTGAGTACATAGGGTTTTACAATAGAGAGTATATATAGTCACCACATCTATTCCAACCCTAATTCGCATTATAGCCT
>JAXBDA010007473.1:0-17462 GCA_036023075.1 Gaultheria prostrata
ATTCGTAGTTTCCTACCCAATGGTTGAGGTATCCTAATTATCTCATTAGACCTGAAAGATGAATATTTAATCAGCACTGGAATTAATCCATTTGTGCAGCGCATGAAGTACCTAATATGTGCTATTTCTTCTATTCTACGAAACTTTAGATGTATAAGTCTTCTGTAAGTTCTCAGCTCCTTCTTTTCTTTTCTGCCTGTGTTTATTTGTAGTGTAGGCGCATACCTTTAGACTGCTATTTGATGAGTGTGTGTTTCATTTCGTTTTTTGGGTCTTAGGATTTAATAATCAATAGCATGGCTAGCATTAACGGGCAAACAATACTTGCTCTCCGTACCTAGTATTACCAATTGAGGGAACTTCACCCTTGTTGACATAGTATGGAAACATTCTTCTGGTGGTGGGCGAACTTAAAGAGACGTTTCCTTATTTTTACATCATCTTATTGCCATATGTTCCGTTGTTGGACAGTTCTGTGGATCCAAATCAGGACATCATTGCACTATTGGCAAAATACAGCAGTAACCCCGAGTCTGAGCTGCAGCTGAAGTTGCTTTTACCTCTTATAGCTTCATGCTTTGGTGGGAACAAATCTGTTAATGAAACAATAGAAGAGCTGAAAAAGCATCAGCTGAGCATTACTGCCACAGGTAATGTACCAAGTGCTAATTGTCTACGAAACATCTGTGAAGGTTGTACTTTGGTTATTTCCTCTATTATTTCTATTTGGTTGCTTTCTTTCCTCTATCTTTAGTGGTCATTACGGAATTTTCCATTTTCGATGAGCAGTGGCAGAATGGGCCAAGAGGCACTTACAGGGCTTGTAAAAGATGCTCCCTTTTCGCTCAGCGTGACAAAAGAACATTTCTCTTGAGTTGCATCCGCACGTGCAAACAATGACAACACTTTATCCAGTGTGAGTTGGGAGTTCAAATTTTCATTCACTTCTGAACAAAGCCTTTTTGATAGATGAACACTAACATTTGTTCTTTCTGCAATTTGCTGTAACCAGTTAAGTGGCGTAATGAAAACTGAATATCGAATCGCCGTAAGGTCTTCCCTTTGAAATGATTTTACCGAAGGTGTTCATGCAGTCTTGGTGGACAAGGATCAGGTTTGCTCTTAATTCCTACTAGTTTCTTTAACTGGGCTTTACCTCTTTGAAGGAAGCCTTCTTTGTCTTTTTCCCTTAATTTTTGTGGGTTTATTTATCGGAACATTTTGAAACTTGGCATTCTCTTTTCATGAATTTTTTTTTTGCTGTTTTTGAATTTCCCGAAACTGTTCCTCGAAAAGGAAAAAAAAAAAAACGATATGTAGGCACTTGAGAGTGTTTTTGACTTGTCAATATATCTATATCCGAGACACAAAAGGCTGAAAACAGAAAGTGAAGTAAATAAAATGAAAAGAACACTCTAATAATGAACTTTGAACTAGTTTGCACTCATTTTATGAAGTTAAGATCTATCAATTGGAGATGGAATAGCTCTTCTACTTGGAAATGACATTCTCTTTCATTATTTTCTTACCGTTTTTATTTTATATCATTCAGATGTTTTAACAGCTTTTTCTTATTGATGTTCTGGCTTATGCCATTGCAGAACCCTAAGTGGAACCCCCTAAGTCTCGAGGATGGGAACCGGAGAGAGGTGGAAGCGCTCTTTGATCCACTGGCCCCTGAGGAACTGAAAGTTTGAACTGCATGCGTCTTGTCGTAATGTCTTTATTTCCAGCTCAAATTTGTTTCTCATAGTTGGAAATTCATAGTTAGAGATATGTAAATAAAAGCCAATTTGACATGAGCCATACCCAATTGGTCTCCCCTCGATATCTACTTCTATTAGAGGGATAGAGTCACTGTGCTGATTGTGTTGTAATGAGATGCTTTTTCACGTGCAAACCAAGAGGCTGTGATGGCATAGTATCTAGTGGAGTATATTTTGAGAACTCGTGAAATCTCTCTCTGTTCTTTTTTAGTTTGAGGAATTGTTATTTTTTAACAGAGTTTGAAGAATTTGTTTGGGTGCTTTGCTTGTCTTTTTTGTTTCCAGGAGGCACTTGTTTACTTATCATTTGATTTCTGTGCAAGAATCGCAAATCTTGTTTTGGTTTTGCCCGAAAAGTTATTTGTTTGCATAACATTTTCCCCACTTCGAGAAAATATTGTTGATTTTGAGGGGCAATGCATTGAATAGTATGTCCCACTTTGGGACTCGTAGAAATAACCTGCGACAGCCAACAATCCGTTCGAGGTAGAACCGATAGTTAAAATATTTCAAACAGAATCTGCATCAGATTTACAAACGCAGGAATTTGGATATTGAAAGATCAAGGTTGGAGAAGTACATTCGGAAGCGAAAAAAAAAGAAACACGTTAATGGAATTGTTGGGGGTTTTGATTCTGTGAAACCAAACTCATTTTAAGAACCCAAAATGCAACTAGATCAAGTACTAATTTATACTCAAATTTTATGAAACGTTTAAGTGATATATATTCTAACGAATTCTACAAAATGAATATTTTAGATCAAAGAAATATGATTGAGATAGATAGAAACTGTCTGTGGAAAATACTAAAAAAAACGTCGTTTTGAGGCTTAGAGAGGGGTGTTGTGGTTTTAATTCAGTGTAACTAAACCCATTTAGGAAACAAAAAAGCATTGCGATTAAGTACTAATATAAATCCATTAAAAATAAAAAAAATTTGAACATACATTATAACAATATATACAAAATTAATATATCGGATTAATAAAAAAATATGGCTAATATATAGGCAGAAAGTCCAAAGACAATTAAGCTAAGAAGGAGAATTGAAACGACGTAGTTTTGACGGTATGACACAGGTTGAACCTGTGTCACCCAAATAGCTAAGAAGGAGTAATTGAAACGACGTAGTTTTGAAGGAACGACACAGCTTGAAGTCTTGAACCTATGTCACCCTTTGAAACGACGTAGTTTTGAAGTCATGACAGAGGTTGAACCTATGTCACCCTTTTTATTTTTATTTTTATTTCTATTTCTATATTTCCCCAAAAGCAGAGAAGAGAGAACTCGTACGTAGAGGTGGAAGTGATTCCAGTTCAAAAAAAAAGAAGAGGTGGAAGTGATTAAATGAGACGACCTCCGGCGTGAAATCTCCCCGGTGCATT
The DNA here is from genome assembly GCA_036023075.1 of Gaultheria prostrata. NCBI lineage: Eukaryota > Viridiplantae > Streptophyta > Magnoliopsida > Ericales > Ericaceae > Gaultheria > Gaultheria prostrata. The sequence goes on from JAXBDA010007473.1 coordinate 3,153, forward strand.
CCGTCCGGCAGCAAGTCTCCTTTGACGGTGAGAAGTAATCGGAGTCGGCGTGAAATCGACCCCGTCTCTCTCCTAAACTTTTCTGGTCTGCTTCTCTCTCTCTAAGATGATTTTGTACAGCTCATTTACTGCTTGGATCAGTCACGTTCTCAATTGCGCGAGGTATGCGCGTAGTAATCGATTTTTGCTATTTTTCACTTGTTTTTGCTAGCTATGGAATTTATATTTTGATACGAGAATATAGAGGAAATAGACACAAAATAGAAAAAGTTCATTTCTCATTTCTTTGAATAGTAGAACGAAAGGAAGACGAAGCTTTTAATGTTCCGCTTCCCATTAAAAAAATCCCAAAAGATTCGTGAGAATGGTGTTGATTCTCATGTAGGTATTTTTATTGTCGAACAACTCAATTCACTTTAATATCTTTAAATCAGCAAAAGTTTTGGAAATAGATTGGTTTGAGCTCAATTTTTGTCAAGTCTGGGCTTTTGTTGAGTTCTGTTCCTTGATGCGACTTCCTAGGTGTCAGGTTCTTTGAGTTACATACTACTCCTGTCATGATAAAAACTTTCCGTAATTGGTTGACATATACTTATGCATACAAATCAATTATTGGTTTGAGCACAAGTATTGAGAATAGCATAGTGTCTGGAGAATGTTTATAAGTTGGGATCATACTAATAGCCCCTTTGGATTGTGGCCAAGGGTGAGAAAAGAAAAGAAGTAGAGTCCTTCAATTATCCAAAAACCTTAAGAATAAGAGGCTTGAGGGAGCTTTTAGGCCATATAATTGGTATTTAGCCCTAAAGAATTTGGTTGAGTTGAGTTTTTATACCCTTGAATTGAGTAGGCTTTAGTTTGGTTGAGTTTTTTTTTCGTGATTCTTGTTATAGAGGAAAGGGGAAAGACGGAAAATGGTGTAGAAATTAGCATTTCAAGAGGATGTTAAAACATGAACGTAAGTGGGAATTTCTCCAATGGAAATTTTGGATTCTATTTTTTAGTGCGTTGGAACAGAGAACACAAATGGGCATCTTGTGATATACAAATCGAGTTGGAATCTTAGCTTGAGTTTGAAAAACCTTTTGTTGATCAAATGCAAAATACTTTTATGATAGGTTGTGCTTCGGATAAAGTCAGTTTGCTGCCACATGAAACAGAATGTGTTTATTCCAAGGAGGAAAAAATACAGTAGTTATGTATCTTCAGTTCTTAATGTTGCTAATGGCCAGCTTTCGAAAGGGTAAAAGTGGATTTGTTTCTGCGACACACTTGGCGACAACATGTGGGAATAATCTAACATATACACCTAGATACATGTAAAACGATTGTTCACAAAGGGACACTTATTAATTTGTATTTTTACTCTATACATCCAATGAGATTTGGTGTGTGATAGAACATACATTATGGGGAAAAAAAGTTACATGTTTGGGCAAGACCTTCAACCGGAATTAATTACTGGTGTTTGGATTAACTTTGCTTGCTATTTTTTTATTATTGACTTGTTGACTTTAGTGGAAAATTTGGCGCAACTCATCCCTAAAAAGCATCTCCATCTGCCTTACCACTGCATTGATCAGGGTTCGTGATAGTGGCCGATATGCGAAGGGATTTTAGACATCCATGCCGATACTTATAGATATGCTGGTCAGCGCATTGCTCTATCCCTTTACTAATATGTTAGCCGACAACAATGTAGTTAAATGTGAAACTTTGGAGGGAAGTGGATAAGTTCTACGGAAAAGAAAAATAATTAAGAAAGAAAGTGAGGAAAGTGTAGGAGAAAATTTATTGTTTAGAATACTTTATGTTTCTTTATTCTTAAACCGAACAAGAGAAGAGAAAATGTTTAAACTTTCCATTTTTCCCTCATTTTCCTCGTGTTACAAACAGTTCATTAGAGAAAGCGACGCTATATTGGAAACATAATATGCTAGATAGAAATAAAGATGTAGTTCGAGCTGGTATTGATAGAAAAATGTTCAAAACTACTTTTCTACTAGAAATAATGAATTCCACGGGGACTTGGGGTTGGCATAAGGTTGGTTTTTCTTAGATTTTTAGAGGTAGACTTTGGATGGACTATTCAAATTGCTCGATGAAGAAGGAATTGAGACATGTCAATGTTCTGTGCGAAACTCAACCCTTTTAAACACCAATTCCATCGTCTAGGCGATCCGCTTCGTTCTCGTTTTCTTCGTATGTCGAGTTATTCGGTTGTGGCCAATTCCTGCTCCTTTTTTATTGTTTTGGGTAACAAAATTATAGTGCTGTACCATGCAGTCCTGTTTAATCCAGTTTTGTGTGCTGCGTAACAGGGACTTGCAGTAACTATTTCTGTGCATGTCCTTTTTTGAAGGATGGGTAATCTGCTCTACATGTTCCTTATGCTTACGGCTTTGCAGTCATTCTCCTAGCTGTACTTCTTTAAGGTTGCCAACTTTTCTTTGACAAAGAATCAGGTTTGTCTTATGCCTTACCAAATTCAGATGAAATCTTTGTTATATTGTTTCATTCTTGCCGATAAGCTGATAATTCAAAACTGAAGCCCCTTCATCCTACAACCTCAAATAAAGGTTATTCAGCAACGGTATGCTGGAGATGAGGCTACCCTTCATCCTGTCCTTTCTCTTTATTAAACTTTATCCTGTCCTTTCTCTTTATTGAACATCATCTTTGTAGCATATATCGTGGCTGCTTGCATCAGGGTATTGCTAGGTTTCATAGATCTAGAATTTGATCTTATTCATTTTATTCCCATTAAATCAAGTTGGTATTGAAAATGTGGTGATAGATGAGCTCTCACATTTGCAAGTGGTGATCTTCGTTAGTGTATGTGATTGCAGGAGAGGATTCAGCTAGATAGTGCTCGGTTATATGAACTAGCTGACTTTAATCCATTGGCAGGTAGATATTACTAATGCTTTCTCAAGTTTTATTATGGAGTGTGGTTTGGTTGTAAATTTAAAAGGACTCTTCATTGCATTTTTTCCCGAATCAGGGTCCCTGCCAACCCTAGCCACCGTACCTATCTGGATTGAAATTTTTAGACCCCTTTCAAACATGGCAGATGAGGTAACATGACACTAGGGTGTTTGAGTCGTGAATTTTCATCGCTTTTGCCTTTAATTTTTGCCCAATGATATCTTTGTCTAGATGAATGGTGATTCTGTTGGTAAGGGACTTGACTGAAGGCTTCTTCTGGATATCCTCCTTGGCTGGTCCAACCACAAGTTCCACTCAACAAGGTGGCAGTGCTATCTCTTGGCTTTTACCTTTTGTAGTAAGTGTTGCAACCATTCTGAATCATTATTCTTCCTTCATTTGTAAAGATGCATTTCTAATGACTATGTAGACATCTTATTCCAACATGGTGATGTTTGATCTGCAATGAAATTATGCTTGATTATCAAAAACAAATTTTTTTTTACCGAAATTGTGATCATGATTTAGTATTAACATGGGGTTAGAGTCTTTGCTGCTTTCGGTACGAATTAATTTTAATTGCCGTTCATCTTAATTGCTTTGGTTTAGGTCTCATCCTTGGAAGCTCAACCAAAGGGAGCAATATGACAAAGAAGCCATTTTAGTTCTGGGGAAAAGCGGAAACTCAAGTTTTTTTAATAGAAGCAGTGATTCTCTGATTGGGATTACCGATCTTTCTTTGCTGGACTCAAAGGAAGATCAAAGTACTTCTATTTGGGACACAAAATAATGAACATTCTTCTTATTGGAAGGATGGGAAAGGCGATGAAAGTATCCATTGGAATCCAGAGAATGTAGCCTCGCAAGCTATAAAGTGAAGCTCTTATGGTTGTCAAATTTATGATATTCCAATGCTGCATCATTTTGGTGTCATTGCGCGTCTTTTTATCTCCTCTCCTATAGCATACCATGATCTATCAAGTTGCACTATTAATGGTAACTTGTAAACATATGCGACAGGTTTGCTGACCTGATGAGTCTCAAGACTCTGCATAAATTTAGTTTGGTCTGTGCTATATGTAATGGAGGATATTATTCTTAGAATTCCCAATTCCTTAAGGCCTGCACTATGCTAACGGCTTCCGTCTATGTTGAGGTAAAGAATAGCAATCAATAGCTTCACTGTAGATGTAAGATGTAATGCAATGAGAAGACAGAGGACCGATCCCAGAAACTCCAACCGAATAGGGGTGGACTCCATGTATGTTGTTGATGACTGGTTAATTGTAGACTACATGGTAGGAACCCAACTTTAGGAATGGTATAGCAACTGGTATTAGACGAAGTTGTTTCTCCCCACTTCTTTGGGTTTGGGGTAGTCTTTGGTGTTGCAAGCAGTTTCTCACTTTTTCTTTCTTCTGTTGCCTCTTACGGATACGGGGTATGGTTTTTTTCTTCATGAGAATTCAATAATTTTTTATCATTTTATTACCCAATACCCATCTTATTTATCCAGGAAGAAGCAGTTGCTACTATAGGTAAAACAAACGACAAACTTTCTCTTGAAGATATTTGCTACAGGACAGAAGTGACTGAACCATGGAAATTGAAGCTGAGCCACAGTGTTGGCATCAGATATTCGAGTCCTTTATGGTGAAGATATACTGTAGGACAGAAGTGAGTCAACGAGTGAAACCGAAGTTGAGCCCCACTATTCGTATCAGATTTCGAGCCGTGGACATTGGCCTGTATAGTAACTCTCAAACCAGATTAGTTGAAAGTGTATGCAAGCAACTTGATTTTGTCCCTTGCACAGCAAAAACACCAATTCAACTTTGGAGGATCCACAATAAAGAAACCTTTGTGAAAACATTTTTGCGAGATTTAAATTTCAGCACAATCTGGGGGCATAACATAGTTCACATAATGTGTATGACATTCCATTGAGCCTTCTTGATGCTGAGGCCAACTGTAAATAGTGTGCATGTGTTAACTGTAAATTACTACTTAGTACTCTAGTACGTATTATGTAAATTACAAGCAGCACATTTTAGCAAACACTTCACCCAGATCAAGTAAGACCGCATAAACTCTATAGTTCTTGCGGTGGATGTATCCATTTGCAAAGAAATTGATGCTAACACCAAAAATGTTGGGCAGCCATTCTGTTGGAGGAAAATATGGCGGCCTGAAAAGGGACAATGATTTCAAGTTCTCATTTTCAAGATAGTGCAGTTTTCATTTACGACGTGTACCATCTAGATTCTCTTCAACTGACGTTTTGGTAGAGTTCTTCTCTGATATCTGTCCAGCAGCACTCTTAGAAACGGTACAAGCAACATTTGGGGTCACTGAAGAAGATTTGATGACAAATTCAACATGTAAAGCCTTAGAGCACAACAGAGATTCAGATATGGCAATAGGTTCAGGTCCGGCTCGAATAGTAGTTTTGATCTTTGTCAATATGGCAATAGGTTCATTATACTTTGCAGGCAAGCCATTAAGTGTAGCTAAGACAAGATCTTTGTCATCAACAGGAGACAATGACATAGCCAATCCATTAGCAATGTTATTCACTTCTTGAAGGTATTCTTCCATTGACTCGGATTTTTTGGACACATTTGACAGACGATTCTTCAACTGGTATATATGTGACCAAGAAAGGGAGGTAACCCTTTTGTGCTAGGCATTTCAATCTTTAATCGCACAATTTTACAAGTAATCGAATGCCTTTTATGCAGTTGCATTTGCCCAACAAGTTACCCAATTCTGGCGTAGGTGTAAACTTGTAAAAGAGGATACGAGTCCCATGCTGAATAGTAACATTAGTTTTGACTTGGATACTGAGTTCTTCGAAGATAGGGAACTCTATATGCCTGTTTTGTCTTGTATTTATTTCCTTTCCCCCCTCCTATCTTCTGCGTGTGTATTGGTGTACTTGCTGCCATTAGGAACTCAAACAACAATACACTGTTTTCCACTGTTTTTTGGGAAGTAGGGCGGAGTTTGTGGGAAAACGAATTGTATACTCAATAGTAACATTGTATATGTAAAAGAGGATATGAGTCCCATGCTGGATAGTAACATTACTTTTGAATTGGATACTCAGATCTTTGAAGATAGGAAGCTATCTAATAATTCTAGAATTTTGTGGAGGCCAGAAGGTTTTAGTTGGTCTGCTTGCTAGTTGCTGCCATTAAGAACTCGAACAACAATACATTGTTTTTAACAGGAGAGTCCAGTTGTGGTGATAAACTCAGGTAGAAAAGAAGAAAAGAAAGCAAACGGTGAATCTGCATCATATAAAGTACCATCCTGTTTCATGACATGCAGTTATATGGTTCAAGCTATTATCAGTTTTACATGGCTCTTGAATTGGAGTATCATGACTACATACTGGTTGCAATATCATTTGCAGTTGAGGTTTGTAGAGGATCGATCAAACCAACACACCCACGTCACAAATAAACCGAACAAAGAACACAAACGATTTTACGTGGTTCCCCAAAATCGGGTACGTCCACGGGAGAGAGAACAATTTCACTATATTGGATGAGTTACAATGAGATAAAAAAAATACTCAACCCAAGCCCAAACTCACATGTATTTTTATCTCACACCCACACTCACCAATATTCTCACAATTTTCTCTCTCACACACATTACAATTGTTCCTTGCTAGCTCTCTTTTTTCATTCTCTTTTCTCATACATACACGGCACACATGCACTGCCTTTAAATACTTGCATGAAGAAAGTCTTTGAATGCCCAACCACCTCACTAATGCTAGCCGGTCAACCCACCCATTCATAGCCCATAAACCAACTCCTTCTTTCTCCCTTTTCCAACACTTCTCATGCACAGCCGGTGCATTGCTATCCAAATTCAAAATCATCTCCAACTCTTTGGCTACCCAAGGCACCACCAAACCAATCTCATTCCAATGCCAAACTAAAGCAATTTATTTCTTTTTCTTTTTCAAAGGCAATTAACTTGGGAAAAACCCAACAAGGTTCACGTTTGACAGACGAGAAGTGCGAGAGGCTGTACCACTGGCTTTGATTAGAATGAACAACGAGAAATTGCATGTTGTATGGAGAAGCTGATTAAAGCTGAATTTGACATTGGTGGTTTGGCGTCATTTCTGTAATTAATCTAGGATAAGTGCAGCTGGTCTTGTGGCTGTGTTTGGTTCATCTGTTTCTGTGAACTCCTTGGAGAACTCTCTTGCGAGCTCTTTTTGGTTGTTACGGATTTAACTGTGCGCTATTATGTATGGTAAAGTCTTTCTGGATGTAAGGTTCTCTTTAGAAATTGCTTGATCCAAACTTATGACTCTTTGTTGTATGTTTCCTGCATTTTGGAAGTTAAACCTTCTTTGCAAGGAATTTCTAATTAGGATGGTGTCTGAATTGTGAAATTTGACTGTTCAAAATATGCAGCTACAGGCTTCATCTTTTGATGAAATATCTGGGTTATATATTTCTTTCAATTTTGCTTGCCCTTCAGCTCCAGGTGGTCGTCATCGAGGCTGAGAAAAATGGTGAGATATTGTATCCATGCCTGTAATCTATTCTGATGCAATACAGGTAGTGATATGAACTCGTGCAGCCAAATTAGCTATTCCACGAGGAACCTTACAAATAACTAGAAAGAGTATTCATGATGCAATACAGGTTATTCTTATACAATTTCATTCGGGAGTAATCATATGGAATAACGATAAGGCAGGAATTAGGCAACTTCTACAGATAAACTATTTGTCGGCCATTTAACATGAAAGGCACTTGCATGAAAGTTTAAATTACCAATTAAAAATAGAATTCGTCTTCAGCTCCAACAAGTAGAGTGGTGGGAACAAAAAAAGAAAAAAAGGAGAAAAAAAAAAAAAGGGCAATCAGAATCAGATGAATCCACTGATTTTGAAAGACCAAATTCTCATAAGTACTATAGCCCCCTTGTTTCTGGTTTTTAGAATGAATTTGCATTTTGCAAGTAGCTCTTAGCATGGTTTATTAAGACTCGGTTTTTTAGAATGAATTTTGCATTTTGCAAGTAGCTCTTAGCATGGTTTATTAAGACTCGGCTTCGCATAAAAAGCTTGTTAAATAAACTACTTTGGTTTGGCTTATTAAGGATTCGAATCATTTATGAACGAACCAACTTTGAGCTTACACTGTGGAAATGAACTACATGGTGTCTTCTTTCCCTTACACTGTGGAACACATGCAGTTAGAAAACGTATTGTGAACATTCAGGTTTGATGTGTAACATTTATTCCGAACTTCAAACATCACGACCGCAAAATTCAAGTGCACACTAAAGTCGACGGGCACGACATTCGTGCTAGGCACGAGGGCTCCCACCTAGTTTGGATAACTAAATGAGCTGAGAATAGTGAGAAAATGTGAGAAGTAAAGAAAAGAGATGAATCTTTAGTGGTCCATTTGTAATTCTCACCAAATCACGTCACTTTTGGTGAGATTAGGTGTGAGACACAAATCTTTCTTTCTCTCCCTTTCTCCCAATCCAAAGGGTCTTTTAGGTAAAATAAGTGAAGGGGGCATGGATAGTATTGGAAGAATAATCTTTTGTCTACGTCGAGATAGACGACTGAACAGGTTGCTCACAAGTTTTGCCTATTCATTCTTGTTTTGGGGAATTCTTTCCTTATCGTTTTGTGTTTCGTGTTTCTGTTTACGTTTTAGCACAATAATCTATTTTTTTCCTATCAAATTGCAGCATGCAAGAGGGAGATTGGGGTCCGGAAGAGTTCAAGAAAAAGGAAAAAAACCAAAGAAAGTGGTGAGGCTCTTGTACAGCGGGAAGAACCACTATGACTAACTTGTCGGACGTCAACTAGTTCTTCGAGTCTATTGGGAGAGGCTATGGTACCTCCACAGTTTCGCCAAGATAAACAATCAGCAGAATAATCGAATACTAGACGAAACACATTCACAGAAGCAAGAATTGATGCAATTTTTCTTTTTCAAAATAATCACAGCATGACAGAAGTTGCAGAGTGAGAGATATGGTGATACAGTTAAAAGATTTTGGCATTCAAAATTTATCGTTAACCTAGTTAATTGAGAGGGAGACTTTGGAAGTTCTGGTTGTATTTTTGTAGGAAGAGAGATGCATCCAATGCACAAGAAGCTCTATAAGCCAATGCCGTCATGGATTAATGTAAATATTGGATTTGACAACAATGCCCAAATTTGTCAAATTGCGACAGCATTCTACCGTAGCAAATTGGATATGGCATACGGATAACTTGCTTACATAATAGTTGTGGCCAATGAATGATTGACATATTTGTTATGGGGTCACTTTTCTCTCCTACTTGTTATTAAAATTAGTCATCCTATTTATTATTATTACTATCTTTTGATCAAAATTTGTCATTGTGTTCCATTATTCCATACATGAAATTTGTCCTTGTCGGCCAGAGTTGTGGATCGATTTCGTCGGAGATAACCAGGTACTCTCTCTCTCTCTCTCTCTCTCTCTCTCTCTCTCTCTCTCTCTCTCGTTTCGAGTTAAGGATGCTGGAAAGATCTTGTTCTCGCCAGATCGATTTCGTTTTCGAGGATGCTGAAAAGATCGAGTCTGGTATGTGAACAAAATTCAAGATATTGTGTTCGGTAATGAAGATTGGGTTCGTCTTTCTGGTTTGCTAATTTGGAATTCTAAATGGAATAATTTCCAAATCGTGATGTTTCTTTGGGGTTCTTCAAAAATTTGGTTTACTGTACACCCATCTTTTGGGTTTATTGTACACCCATCTTCAACCCTTTTACTTGGATTCAGTGGAAGTTTGCGGATGGAGTGATTTCATAAGAAATGGAATTGTATATTTTTTTTTTTGAAAAATTCATGTTGAACTTTTTCAAGAATCATGTTTGAATTTGATTTTGAAAAATTTATTTGGTTGAAATTGGTTTTTGAGAGAGAGAGAGAGAGAGAGCGATAATCTTGATATTAATTCTGAAATTTAGTTTAGGGAACCAAACATGGGATTGGCCAAAACATGAGATATCCCGATGTTAATCCTACATGAATCAAACATGGGATTGAGTGAGATTCAAGACTAAATTAGTCCCAGGACAAATAGTCCAGGACTATTAATCCTACCAAATTTAGTCCACGAATCAAACAAGGCCTTCTAGAATTGGTTCTAGACACCCAAAACGTGAAAATGAAAACCCCATAAGCCAAACACAGCCCAACTGTAGAAATGAAAGCTCTATAAGCATCACATCCAAAAATGACAAGTAATTTATTTTCACTCCTTTTTTTTTTTTTTTTCAAAAGGAAAAGGAAAAAGTGAGTTCTTTAGATTTATAAAGATCGAGTGGCGTCTAGGCCGGATGGATGGAAAAAGCAGTTTCTAACATTGGTAGGGAAAGAGTTACAACTTAAAACGGTGGCATATGCTCTTCCTACAGTTGCTATGGCATTGTAAGATAGTCCGATTCCCCAATTCTATATGTATATCCTTCATTAATGCACAGTTAATGTAAAATGATGCCACATTATTGCATCTTCCCAACAAAACAATAAGGCAAACGAGGTATTCATGTACTATCTAAATTCAAACGGGTATATAGTCAAGAAGTCAACTGAGGTTGTTTGGCACTGGAACTCAATTGGATTTATTCAGTAGTGGCTGTCAAGCAAAAATACAATGTGGAATGAGTGGACAAAAGCCTATTTGACATGAGCCATATGCAATTAGTCTCCCCTCAATGTTTTAAAACTCGTTAATATCTACGTCTATTACAGGGTTAGAGTCGTTGAGCTGATTGAGTTGTAATGAGATGTTTTCCCGTGCAAACCAAGTGGCTGTGATGGCATAGTAGATACCTGTAGACTATATTTTGAGAAATAGTGCAATCTCTCTCTGGTCTACTGTTTTAGTTCGAAGAATCGTTAGTTTTTTACCAGAGTTCGAAGAATTGGTTTAGGATGGTTTTTGGTTTGGGTGTTTTCCTGGTCTTTTTTGTTTCTAGAAAACACTTGTTTACTTTTCAATTGATCTCTGTGCAAGAATCGCAAATTTTGTTTTGGTTTTGCCTGAAAAGTTATTTGTTTGTAGAACATTTTCCTGACTTCAAGAAAATATTATGGATTTTGGGCGGAAATGCATCAAATAGTATGTCCCACTTCAGGACTCGTAGAAATAATCCGGTATGTCTCACTTCAGGACTCGTAGAAATAACCCGGGTTGTGCAACAGCCGACAATCCGTTTGAGGTAGAACGATAGTTTCAATGTTTCAAACAAAACTTGCATCTGATTTACAAATGCAGGAATTTGGATATTGAACGATTAAGGTTGGAGAAGTACATTCGGGAGCGACAAAAGTGAATCCTCCCTTAAAAAATTTCGCGCATATTTAAGCTTCTCCTCAAAACTTTTAAGCGCCAGAGGAATAGGAAAACTTCCATGGAAGTACCAAGATTAAGATTTACTACCGCAACAAGACTCACCAGGCTTGTTGCCTGCATATATAGATAACAGATTCTCGTCTCCTTTCTTCTAAATAAAAGTTGATTAAGCAGTATATCAGGAGCAATCTCCACGCCTCAAACTCTGCAGTAGCTTCAAGTACCCGAACTGTTCAGGTTGAATAAACCTGGATATATATTAAAAATTGAAGAAAGAGATGAGATAATAACGTCTTTTTTAAAGATGGAGAAATACAAACAAAAACGTCTAAGTACAAAAGAAGGGTTTTTTCAAGCAGTGCGTTGTCGACAACTAGCAACCAAGATTCTTTAGTAATTGTTATCATAAATATGTTTCGTTATATGTGAGCTGGTTTGCTCCAATACAATCCTGCCTAAGGTGGCTAAAGGGGTCACTGGACATGCCATGCGACATAATTCCAGCTCCCCAACAGTTACACAGATTTGAGACAGACACAGGAGGCACTGCCAGTCTCCCCGAAGTTTATATGAAGTTCCAACCAAGAGCATTTTGAGTGGAGAGTAACATATAAGGGAACCAGGGACAAAAATTGCCATGACGATGAACTATACTAATATTGGTCAAACTACCCCAATAAGTGATATGGGATGGCTACAATACATATTAAAGACAATATCTTGGGCGACTGGCACGCTGATTATAGCCCCATGGCCTGGCAACAGTGATGTTCTACCCTATTGTAATGCTAATGAATCCAGAGTCCAGAGTCTGAAAGCCAAAGGTTTTCCTTTTAATCTTCTGGGACACAGGTCTCCAACCCTATAAACTGAAGGGTGCCAAGAATTCTAGAGTAAGTCCATCCCAGCCCAAGTCCAAATCTGAAGTTGTGGTCACAAAGGAGTTACCGAAACATCCAAAGCCATGCATTCCAAGGAAACTTCAATTGATGAAACTTTTGCAACAATAGCTTTATGTTGTACTTAAGGTTAAACCAAACAGGCTTTAAGTGTTTTAATTTGTCAGCCTTGATGAGTGAAACAGAGAAAAGTGGCATTCGGTAAACAAATTTATTGCAATTAGCATCTTATTGTGGAAGAGGGGCGATTTGGACGCGGTAATCATAGCTATTTGTACTCACGTGGGACAAACAACAATGAAAGAAGCATCAAAGAAGAAAATGTACCCATGTTGAAACAGGAAATCCATGATGACAAGATTGCAATTTGGTATGAAATACTCCGTTTTCCTTATAATAATGGCAATGTCCGTTACAGTTATCAATATGAAGCTCTCAACCTCTCCAACTGACGAACGGAATAACTATGTGAAAAAAGGAGCTTTGCAGCAAATAATGCCATAGAAATGGGAACAAACACTTCCCTGTAGAGATGCCTATTCCAATTGATGCCGCATTAAAGAATTAGGTAATTTCTGTGGTTGAAAGAGTTATACTTCCTTATTTGTTTCGTTGTTCATACATTTAGTGATATCTTTCTCTATTTTCCTTTTCTTTCCCCTCCCTAATAGATGAGGAGGAAGGAAAGAGGGCTAGCCTTGGGGCTTTTAAAGGGTTTACCTTGATTCTTAGGAATAAAACCATCAGGAATCTTTAAATCATAGCAAAATAGAATGTCTCTCTTGTATCTGTACCCATCAATGTCCATGTAGGAGACGGCACCAACTGGTATAGCTCTGTGGCATAAAAACTTCAGATACCATCAGCATACAGGCCACAAAGAATTAGAATAAAAAGCACTTAATGGTGACAGAATCATCTTATACAGACGTAATCTGCAACACAGTTCCATCTTCCAAGACCATAAGAGGTGTAAAAGCTTGTTTGGCAAACACGTTTTCACGTAGTTTTGGGAATAAAGTTCTAAAAGTCATTTTTTCTGTAATAAAGTTATAGAAAAACCTTAAATCGGTTAATGAGCCGAAGATGATGGAGCTTTCAGAGGAAGATGCTTTATCTATATATATATATATAAAAAGGGACAACGTTAATGAAATTGTCGGGGGGTTTTGATTATGTGAAACAAAACTCATTTTAAGAATCCAAAATGCATCTCGATCAGGTACTAATTTATACTCAAATTTTATGAAACGGTTTAGTGATATATATTCTAACGAATTCTACAAAATGGATATTTTAGATCAATGAATGATTGAGATAGATAGAAACCGTCCGTAGAAAATACTAAAAAAAACTACATTGTTTTGAGGCTTAGAGAGGGGTGTTGTGGTTTTAATTCAGTGTAACTAAATCCATTTTAGGAAACAAAAAGGCATTGCGATTAAGTACTAATATAAATCCATTAAAAATAAAAAAATTCTGAACATACATTATAACAATATATACAAAATTAATGTCTTGGATTCATAATAAAATATGGCTAATATAGGTAGAAAGTCTAAAGACAACTAAGCTAAGCTAAGCTAAGAAGGAAATTGAAACGGTGTAGTTTTGAGGGTATGACACAGCTTGAACCTATGTCACCCTACTAGCTAAGAAGGAGTAGTTGAAATGGTGTCGTTTTGCAGGCATAACACAGGTTGAACCTATGTTACCCTTTGAAACAACGTAGTTTTGAAAGCATGACAAAAGTTGAACCTATGTCACCCTTTATATTTTTATATTTATTTTTATTTCTATATTTCCCCAAAAGCAGAGAAGAGAGTGATTAAATGAGACGACCAACGGCGTGAAATCCCCCCCGGTGCATTCCATCCGGCAGCAAGTCTCCTTCGACGGTGAGAAGTAATCGGAGTCGGCGTTAAATCGACCCTGTCTCTCTCCTAAACTGGTCTGGTCTGCTTCTTTCTCTCTCTCTCTCTGAGCTGTTGCCTCCACGCTTAAATTTCGAATTTAGGTTACATGTTTTCATTAGATTAGGCAGGAATGTTTTCAATCTGTATTCCACCCTTAATCCGAGATATTTTGACGTGG
>JAXBDA010007474.1:0-17462 GCA_036023075.1 Gaultheria prostrata
TATATATATTTAAATTTGAATTTGTTCACATCGGAAACTCTCAAACTCTCTTGAGGCCTTTTCCTCTCAATTGGTAGCTCTATAGATATTCAAGGGACTGTTTCAGCCATATTTGATTTCGGTCAACTAATCCATCACACAACATGTATTCAATAACAAACTAGTATCAATATTGAAATGCTGGTGGGGGACATCCATGTATATTTTTTCAGGGGGTTTCATGTTTAATTTGTTCCTTTCATAGTCTCAAGTACCCTGCAATTGGTAAAGATAAGAATTGCTTCACAACGAGGCCATGCATCCAAGATAAGCAAAGAAATGCTAAACCCAAAAGGGAGATCTTGCGGCTTATGGATTCAACAAAGCAATCGTTTACCCTTTTTCTTTTCTATAGTATCCTCTTTTCCCACAATCTACAGATTCTTTCTTTCTAGTACAATATGTAGTAGTGGCCCTTTCCCTTAACTGACAACCATATATCCATTCACCTCCAAATTTGGAACAGACTCACCAGTCTTCCCAATGCTGATTATACCAAACCCCTGGATTTTCTTGGCCTTCTTTCTTTCCAATCGTTTCCTCTTGTGTTCATTTGCTTGCACATTCACTGTCACCAACAATTGCCCGTATACTATTTGGCCAGGCACCCTTGCTGGTGCGGGGACGCCGCAACTCCCGACAACAGGGTTCAGGTTGGAATCTGGACAAAGCGTCAGTATCCCGACAACTGTGGGGTGGTCAGGGCGGATATGGGCGAGGACGGGGTGCCAATTTGATGGGTTTGGGATGGGTAAATGCCAAACAGGAGATTGTGCAGGGAGGCTGGAGTGCGATGGAATGGGGGCCACACCACCAGCATCTCTCTTCGAGATAACACTTGGAGCCGGCGATGGGAAAGACTTCTACGATGTCAGCATCGTCGATGGATACAATATCCCTCTTGTTGCCGCCCCACAAGGGTTTAGTGGAGAGTGCAATGCAACCGGCTGTGTTTCAGACATCAACATGGGTACTAATATGATCTCAAAAACATTGTTTTATTCGATATCAAGTGTAAAAGCTTGATAAATTGCTTCTTAAACAGAGTAGTTTCTAAACCTTGATTTTATTCGATTTGATCATATTCTTCAGGACATGTAATTCGGTCCAATGGCTACAATATTGTGACCTACTAAATAAATTGCTTAAGAATCTATATGCTGACACTGCAGCTTGGTGCTTTTGAAACTAATGATAACAAGTTAGCAGGTTGCCCGAAAGAGCTTCAGGTGGTGGACAGTGGGGATGGTGTCAGCAAAGAGGAAACTAGCGGCGGCGGAGGAGGAGGAGGAGGAGGAGGAAGAGGAGTCGTTGCATGCAAGAGTGCATGCGATGCATTTGGGTTGGACCAATACTGCTGCAGTGGGGAGTTTGCTAACCCAACTACTTGCAAGCCATCCTTTTATTCCACTATTTTCAAGAGAGCTTGTCCCACAGCTTATAGCTATGCTTTTGATGATGGTACTAGCACTTTCACTTGCAAGGCTTTCGATTATGCCATCATCTTCTGCCCCAGTTTCCCCGGGTAAAATTCTTCTCTTTTTTTTTTTTCAGGAAAAACTTGTTTATTTAGTTTTTGAATCATGCAGTACAATTGGCACAATGTGAGTTCCCCTCGGTGATCCTAACAGTACAGTTCCTAAGTTCTGCTGAGTAGATTGATTATTCACAAAAATATCACAATTGATTAGGGATCGAAAATAACATGGTTGAATAAGAATCATCCATAATTTACTCTTGATTATCAAACTATTCTAACAAATAAGCATCACTCTTCGATAAATCTGGTATTTGCACGGGTAATTTGCTCACTATGCTTTTCATGATGAACAATTTGGATCAACAAAGAGAGCCCGAGGTGGGCCACTGCAATACAATTTCTGGAAAGCAAATGTCTCCAAGCCAAAAAAATTCCCAAAAAAGTAACCTTAAGAAAAGTAGCAGAAATTCCGATTCGGAGTACCACCGGATTGTACCCCTGTGGTAAATGGCTTACTCTCTGGTGATTTGGGTGGTTAAGAGGTACAAGGTTTGAGTCATGTGATTGATGTCCTCTCAAACCTTGCCCTTTTGCAAAGCCCAGCTGCTCCTTGATGGGTCGGTAAAAATCTATGGGTGATTAGTCCCTCATGAGATTCATCGCAGGTTACACGCTCAGAAAAGGTTGTTGTAGCCGGTCGTCCTCTCCACTCATTTTTGCTTAGCAAAGGAAAGAATGACGCAGTGCGTTCGTTAGGCTAACCGTAGATGATAGATATAGCACTGCTCAATCCAAACTAGACGGGTCAGTTAGTTTCGTGTTCAATTTGGGATTATGTTATTTTTTCATATCTTTATGCAATCTGCATTCCAACAGCAATAATTTAACTTTTTCAAGTGAATATAAATGCAGGACGGGGAGATCAAATGGTACAACAACAGCAGCTCCGCCAACATTAACACAGAATCAACGCAATAATGGAGTGATCACAGACGTGGTTTCCACCTCAATTAACAGTCGTTTACCAAATCCCTTCATCTCAACAATATTCCTACTCCCTGCCTTGAATTTGTTCTTCTAAAACAATTTCATCTCTTCTCGAGCAAAAAACCGAAACGAAGACTAATTAAGCTCCATATCTTCACTGTATCCGGTGCATTGTTCCCAAAAAACAATCCATTTTCATTTCGAAAAGTCTACTCTCACAGATTTTGGTGCACAAATTCGTATACATAATTAGTGTCCAGATCCATTCAGTACACATGAGCCCCACAAAATGGTAAGAGGTGTACATGCAACTGAGGATTCTAGATTTCTGTGTTAGGATCTGTATCCCATATTCTTGAGGCTGTTACAATACAGAGTTATAGGTTGGTGTGGGTTGATGGATAATGAGTACATAATGTTGACACAATCTTTGATAGTAAAAAATATATCCTAGCAAAAACAAAGCTCTTATTTTCTTCTGAGTAGTTCGACAAGGTCTTGAATGAGCTCATTCAAAGTTCGATTTAAATAAAAGGAATTGTGCATGTTTCAAGTCACCACACCATATACTCAGAGCAATTTAAATTCCGTTGCACCCAAAAAAAATAAAAAATGCTTAGAGCAATTTTGTTCACCCTTTCACCTTGGGTGAAGGAAATTTAACCCACATTTAGTGAAGTATATATCTTGCGGGTTGTATGAATTGATTTGGTATGAGACCACCTCAATTGGATATCAATAAGTACTCAATCGAAAAACTAAAATTTGCCCATGTAGTTCTAAACCTAAGAATTAGACTTTTTGATCAAGTAAAGTAGTTATCAATATTCGATTGAGATGAATTTTTTCAAGATATCATAATAAATTAATTCAAACAACATAAGCGGTTCGTTCTGATTGCCGAATCGGACTTGCAACATTATATGGGGGTGAAGTTCTCCTTTTCTTTTTTCAAAATGAATATTAAATAGACCTAAGTTTGAGTACACTAACAAAATTATTTCTTTCCTTTCAGTTATTCTTTTCCCCCTCCCTCTAGACACTAATCCTTCCAATGGAGATGTGGAGGGTTGTTAATTAGTTAGTTACGTCTCAAAATGGACACATGAACCCTTAAACTCTCATATTGGAAATAAAGAGAATTGGATACGACACCTTCCAATAGCTTTTAAAATTTGCTACCATAACTTCTTATAAAAGATACTATTATATTTCCGAAAAGACATCATCCTAGTTTTCCGTTGGGAATCTAAGCTTCGGATTCGCCTTAAAGTGGATTCACAGAATTGAAGAAATCTTAGTATAATTTTTGGGAAAAGACTGATCTTGTGTTTCTCCATTTTCCTTGATTTGTTTCCCTGAGTGAAGTTTTGAATTTGGAATGGAGGAATTTACCGAGAATGCTTTTTCACTTTATTGAGAAAAAACAAGATCAACCTTTTTCCAAAATTGAATCAAGTCTAAGGGAAAAATCAATTTGAGCAAAACATATATGGTATTTGTGTGGTAGTCTTTTAACTTTAGAAGAACAAATATACTTTTAGGAATTCTTATGGGAAATTAGGAAGCATGTATGGGAGAAAATTTATTACTCTCCCGTCCCAATTTGTTGTGTCTGTTTCCTCTTTTGAACGTCTCAAAAAATTATCTATATTTTTTAATTTATTATATAATTTATATTCGATATGAATTTTGTTTGATAAATCTCAATTAATTTTGTTAAATAAAATTTTGAATTATATTATAGATTATGAAATATAGGTAATTTTTTGAGAAGTCTCAGAAAGGAAACAAACACAACAAATTAGTAGGATAGAGGGATACATTTTCTATTCAAATTTCAATGGCAAGTACTAGTAGTAATTTCCTTCCTCATGATTCCCAACCCCACCATGAAAATCCCACGACTTGATTTTCTCGTTAATTAGCTTGCAGGGGACCGACCATATATACACATATCCATGCAATAAAGGAAATCAAATTTTTGCCAATTACTAGCATTGAATAACTTGATGATCTTTTCCGATTATTCGTTGCTTCTTTTTTCCTAATGAAGAATTGGAAAACAATCTCACCTCCATCGATCCCTAGTTCTCTCTCTCTCTCTCTCTCTCTCTCTCTATATATATATATATATATATATATATATATATATACAAAACCACTATCGATCCCCACACAAAGTTGCAACCACAACCTTATTAACACAAACAAGGAGAGAGACAGAGAGAGAACGCAACAGTTAATCCATGGATTCAAAACAAAGCACCATCACAGTGATCATGTTCCCATGGCTAGCACATGGCCATATCTCACCCTTCCTAGAGCTAGCCAAAAAGCTTTCCTCTAGGAACTTCAAAACCTACCTTTGTTCTACCCCTGTTAATCTCACTTCCATCAAACCTAAAATCACTCCTAAATTCTCTTCCTCTATCCAACTTGTTGAACTTCGCGTCGACCCTTTACCTAACCTCCCTCCTGAATTTCACACCACCAAAGGTCTCCCTCTCCATCTCATGCCTCTCCTCAAACAAGCCTTTGATTCCGCCCAACCCCAATTCTCTCAACTCCTTCAAACTCTCAAACCCGACTTGCTTATTTACGATTCTCTTCAGCCATGGGCTCCTCTTATCGCTTCTTCTTATAATATCCCGGCTGTCGATTTCATCACTAGTAGTGTCACCATGACTGCCTACATGCAGCACCACTACGTATATAAAGTTTCTGAATGGGAATTTATTAACACTATATATTTCCGCGACTATGAAGAAAAAGTAGTCGATCGTTCCCACTTGCTAAATCCTCCTCCAAACCTCCCTAAAGACAAAACTCGTTGTTTCGAATGCCTTGATCGCTCCGACAATATTGTTTTGATCAAGAGTTTCAAACAAGTCGAAGGAAAGTACATCGACTACCTATCTAAATTGTTGGGGAAGAAGGTTGTTCCTGTCCCGCTTGTCCAAGATTGTGCTGGTAACGGAGGAGACGATTTAGCGATCACTGAATGGCTAGACAAGAAGGAGAAAAGTTCGACGGTGTTTGTTTCCTTTGGTACTGAATATTACTTGTCTGAGAGTGAGTTGGAGGAGATAGCACTTGGTTTGGAGCTAAGTGGGGTTAATTTCTTGTGGGTTTTGAAGTTTCCAATGGGGGAAAACACTAGTCTTGAAAAGGCACTGCCTAAAGGGTTTCTTGAGAGGGTGGGAGACAAAGGGATGGTGGTTCAAGGGTGGGCGTCACAAGTAAATATTTTGCAACATCCAAGTATCGGTGGGTTTGTGAGTCACTGCGGGTGGAGCTCGGTGATGGAAGGGATGAGGTTTGGGAAGCCATTTATTGCGATTCCCATGCACCTAGATCAGCCGATAAATGCGCGTTTGGTGGAGGAGGCGGGGGTTGGAATGGAGGTGGTGAAGGATAAGAATAGGGAACTTGATAGGAAAAGGGTGGCGGAGGTGATTAAGAAGGTGGTGGTTGAGAGTGATGGGGAGGGGGTGAGGAAGAAAGCAAGAGAGTTGGGTGAAGTCTTGGGAATGGAAGAAGGGGAGGAGGACATTGATGTGGTGGTGGAGGAGTTGGTGAAGCTGGTTTTGAAGAAAAAGATAATAGAAGACGTTTGATCACCTCGATCAATTGGTTCTAGTTATATTATTAGTAGTAGTAGTAGTTGTTTTTGCTTTTCGATGTTATTTAATCCTAGTTATTTAGGCTAGGTTTGGCTTCGTAAAAGAAGCTTTAGCCGTTGAGAATTGTCAACCGTGCTTGTTTTTGCTTTTCGTTGTTATTTGGAGTAATTTTTTAGGCTAGGGTTTGGCTTCGTAAAATGAAGCATTGAGATTTGTCAACGGTGCCTTTATAACAATTGACTATATATATAATAAAATTATTATAAATCTTTTTGTTGGTGTCTCACCCTAAATCTTCTACTCCAATTTTTATTTGGTTTAATTTGTTCTTGATGATATTGCCTTGATAAATTAATACATCGTTCTCAACTAATGTGGTACAAATTAGATTCAATTGCGTTAATTTTTCATTATCTTCTCTCTTGGCATGCATATCATGGCAATTCTTAATTGACCAGTTGTTAATTAATACTACCCTTGTGCAACTATATACTCCCTCCGTCCCAATTTTATAGTTTCTTTTGGGAGTTCGTGCCACTTTTCAATGTGTTATATCTTGTAGTCTATAATGTTTTAAGTGATTTTAAAAATTATGTTTAATAGTTTTCATCGAGATCTATCAAACAAGATCTATATTGGATATAAAAATCATTATCGATTGAAAGATATAATCGATTTTCTATCCGGTTAGAATTGGACGAGGGACTATAAAATTGGGACGGAGGGAGTATGTTTTACCACAGATTACAAGCCGAATAGTCGAAGCCAAGTTGTGATGCGTTCTCCTCATAACCGCTAACTTGGCCAAACGGATTTGTAATAAGATGGCCTTACTTGATTGTGGAAAACATTTTTGAACATATATGAATATCTAAAAAAAAAAGGGTTACTTTTATGTGATGAAGAAAATATAAAGTAATAACTAATTAACAAATGAGCCTCTTGAAAATTAGTGTTATCTAAGTCCGCGGTCTTGAGATAAACACAAAAACTTGGCCCTGATATCAACTCTAAAATTCACGAGATTTGAAAGGATTGTACGCTACTATGTAACGGCCAATTTTCATGTTTCATGCAAAGCCAAATTTGCATGTAAAACGAGGCGAAAATGAATTTTAAAAAAGAAATAATAAATCCGTCTCTAATGCGCCACAGCAGTTTCTTCTAAAATTCATAACTTCTTTTAGGGAATGGTTACAATACACATTCATTAAAGGGGTGTACCATATGTACTTATTGTGCCACTTCATTGTCAATCGTAACATTTTTTAGTATTTCATAACTTTTCAGCAATATAATTCATAATATTTTCTATGATTCATAACATTTGGTGCGTATCGTAACTTTTATTCAAAAAATTAGTAACTTTTACTAATAAGAAGAGATAATCGATTTGTAACTTTTATAGGGGAGCATATGATACACACCCAAATAGGGGGTGTGTATGGTATAGCCTTTCCCCAAGTTTTTTATGCACTTGAATTCTGACATTCACAAAACCAGTTTGAGCAATATCACTCCCCTTTCCCTTCCGTTGACCCGATCGGCTTTGTCTGTTTCTTTGGTTGTCGCCGAGGATTCAGCAGTGAATCTGGTTTAGGCCTAACGACGAATGGTAGCTTTGGTTGCTGACGTTTATCGCTGGTTTCCTCCGTTATTTGTCTAGTTGTTTTCGTTTTCACCCGTCGGTCTACATTAATTGTTGGATTTGTTCGGTTTTGGCCTAACCGTAATGGGTGTTTGTGGTAATGGGTGTTTGTGGCAGCATATGGGTGGCTGGAGGCCGTGTTGGTGGCGGCTGGTGTCTGGTTGGCGGAGTAGGGCTGGTGTCTGGTTGGCGGAGTAGGGTTGTTTGTAGGCATTAGGGAGCAGTAGTTTGATGGTTACTAGGATTTGGCTCTTTTGGATTTGGGCTTCATTGTTGTATTGGGTATGTCTTTTTCGGGCTAGGCTTTAAGAGCAAGTGCAATAGATTAGGTAAACACCCCAACTTATGTAGAATAGCTAACTTAGGCCCAAATTTCACCTCCAACAGATTAGGCATACCCTTAGGTATCCTTGATATTGCTACAATACTTTGCCAAACTTACCTAAGCACTATTCACGAGGTAAATATTTTTTTATTACTTTCTCTCTCTCCTCCACCATTTATTTACTATATTCTCTCTCTCCTCCACTCTTTCTCCTGCACTCTCTCTCTCTCTCTCTCTCCTTTAACCAAAAAATAAATAAATTTTAATGGAGTATAGGTAAAATAGAGTGTATTGTTGGAGTGTTGAAAGAGATGTGAGGTAAATAGGCACTGTTCACGAGTTCTTTTTGCTAAATTTTAACCAAATCTGTTGGGGTTGCTCTAAGGTATCCCACTAGATGTTTATTTGAGCTTTGACCCAACTTGGGTTTTTAAAACTTTTTTCCAACCTTGGTTGGATTCCTCTCCCCCAACTTGGCATTTGTCAAGTTTTCATTAATAATTTTTTTGCTTATAAATATATATATATCACTACCTTTTAATAAATATCAAGAGTGAAAACAAGTGTAAAATGGTATAAAATAAAGTGCAGAAACATAAATATAATTTGTTTCCCAAAGCTAATAATATTTTTAAGAAAATTATTTCCCAGATTAATAGGTTTCTCCAAAACCCAAATTCTGTATTAAAAAAAAAAGGGGCCCAATTAACATATGCCCAGTTGGATCTGGACTTGGGTTCTTGAAAATAAAGCAAGCCTGGCCCGAGACCGGACACCGATAAAATTATAGAATGGCGTTCCTGAATATTTTCTCGTCCGCTTTCGATTTGAAGTTCCCTCGTCAGCCAGCGTTCTACTGCAAGTGTGCAACAATCAAGAGGGGGAGGAAGAGAGAGAAAGAAGGCGTTTGGACGTCGAAATACTTAAAAGGAGCGAGATGGATCAGTCGATTTGCCCAATCTGTCACCTAGCTGTTCTGTCTCTCGAATTAGAAAGGTATAATAATCTCTATATACGTACTTGCATACATATATGTAAGTATCTGTTTTTCAATTCGGCTGTGTGTATTGTCGGCTGTTGGGACTTGTAACTCGATTTTTTGAGAGAGAAAACTTTGAATTGATGATGGGTGTAGGCATGCGAACAGTCACTTCGAAGATGAGGAATTCGCAAGGGACATGGAGTTGGCTCATCAAATCGCATTTGCTCCCCCTAGTCCCCCATTTATTGTGGTGCTCTCTATCTCTCTATGTTGGTGTAGTATATGTGCATTTGTAACTTTTTAGTCTTTTTTTACCTATGTGAGATTACTGAATTTTTGTTAGAACAGCTGATATAATACGACACTGTAAAGGCAAAGAAAGCGGCACCCATTAAGCAGCACATTTTAACAAAGACAAAACCAGGGTTATGGTAAAAATAAAAAAGAGGGAGTGCATGGCTAATAAATTAAACTTCAATGCAGCAAGAAGGAAGGAAGGGTGCTGATGGTTTGCCAAGAACCTCCATAAGATACCAGTTTGAGAAATCTAGAAGAATTTTGGGGAACTGTCATACATCTCGGTGTCTATGTTGTGTATGTGTGTGTTTGATCCCCGATCCCATCAAAACTGTTGTATATTGTACTTGAACTATGTATCACACTATATTACCATCTGCTAATCCTAACGCAGACAAGGAACTTATATCGTGAAAGCTAATATCTCTTATTATTTATTTTGTAATTTCCCAAGGATATGTACAAATATAATATTCATCCCGAAGAAATGACCAAGTTTTGAATCTTTTGACACGAAAACTTATGGATCATAGTAACATACTTGGACCATGTGTTCACCCAAGGTTGTGCTTCTTATGATGTACTACTATTTGCCAGATCATATGGTGCCTCTAATACTCACCAATTGACAATTTTCCAAATAATCAGGTGAACAATGACATGGGATATGAAACTAATGCTCAAGAAAGCCCTGAAAGCAGTATCTCAAGGAGTAATGGAAGGACAAGTGAAGCAAGAGAAAGTGACATCAATGAAAAGATCTGTTATTTAATTGGTCTTCAAGTAAGGGCGTCCTTCTACAAGGTTGAAGCTGGGTTGATGGCATTGTTGAGAAAATGTTTGGAATCAGATTCTGAAAATTCGGCAAGTATATTGTCAGGCTATGTTGATCATTTTCAGAGTGTTGAATCGGAGGATGTAGGCTGGGGCTGTGGTTGGCGTAACATCCAGATGCTCAGTTCGCACTTGCTTATGCAAAGACAGGATGCGAGGGAGGTTTTGTTTGGTGGTGCCAGATATGTTTCTGATATTGTGTCACTCCAAAGGTGGCTTGAAATTGCTTGGGAAAGGGGCTTTGACTCGCTTGGGTCGAGTCATTTCAATCACAAAATTTATGGCAAAAAGAATTGGATTGGAACCACTGAATGTGCCACACTGTTTCGTTCTTTTGGGCTTCGTGCCAGGATAGTAGACTTTAACAGCCAGGATGTTAAAGCAAAATCTTCTGCTCCTGGTTCACGCCATGGGGCATCGGGTATAAAAGTACACGGTCCAATGGACAGATATTTGTGTAGAGGTGTTAGTAATATCCCCAAAGCAATCGAGCAAGAAAAGCTTAGTAATTCTAGCACATGTGCAGGGAATGATTCGGTTACTTCTACCTCTGGCAGCTCAGCTACAATGTCACTAAAGGGTCATCAGGTTCTCATTGATTGGGTTTGGAATTACTTCTCTGACAATAAGCTCGCTAAATTTGGCAATTCTCGTGTTATTGTCAGTGAGAAAGTGTAAGTGCTTCTAGTTAGTACCTATCGCCTATCTTTCCATGGCTGGTTTGGACAATATTTATTTTAGTTTATTTTTTTCTGGAAATGTTATTGCACCAGAGGACCATATCCTTTAACTGTATAATGAGCTGTTGAGTGCTCCAATGAGCAGGCCCTTGTACTTTCAGCATGATGGCCATTCAAGAACCATTGTCGGGATTCAAGTCAAGCATCAGCCCAAGGGGACACAATACAACCTATTAATCTTAGACCCTGGTCATGTATGTTTGTCCGCATTAAATTTTATATTCGAGCTATTTAGCTGTCTGTAGACTCTGTACATTGCATCTGGTTATAGAAATCATCATAAAAAGCAGTACACGTGAATATTATGCAGTCTTGAATGCTGAAAGTGGGCCGTAACAAGGATAGTCTTGGATGTTTTAATATGTCTACTTACGCTCGAACTTATGCTAGCTGGAAGTAAGGTGATTCCAGAGATAATGAGACAATAATAAGTCGAATGCATAACACCAGCTGCTTTATAGATGGCTACATGACGTCATGACCAGATCTATCAAATCATTTGGACTTTTACGAATAGAGATTCAGTTGTGGAACTTTTCAATTTGTGTAGTTTCTCTTGTCTAATGAATCGCCTTCCTCAGGCTGTCAGGCATCCTTTGTCTAAAATACAGGCGCTACTACATCATAGCTTCCTCTTTGTTTTCTCGTTCTTATCTTTGTGTAGTCAATGCTTTTGGTCTGACGGTTTGTTGCTCACACTCTGGTTTAAGAATTGGGTTTTCACATATTTACCCAAGGGGTTAGGTCCCCCGTAATTAGTGATTATGAGTTTTTCTGCAACATATGTGATACTCATACTAAAGATGTATTTTTCCTTTCAGTTTTCTAAGTTTTAATAACTCATTTTGAGTCCTGTGAGATTTGGAAATACTTGATCAGTTGTTGGATAAGCTGTCATTGATAATTACAGGATTCATTACATTTTTGTTCTTGTGAGCTACTGAAGGCCTACTTGTGTATGTGTCTGGAAATTTATGTATTGCTCTGTCTGAATTGGTTGTTTGTTGGAGGTTGTTAGTCAAATATCATCAGAGAACTATTCCACGCAGTGTTTAATGTGGTGTGTTGTCTATTGTGTCTGCATGCATAATGTGGAGTATTTTGAAATTAAAAGCAAATTACCAGAAGTATTTTAGGACATCCACTGTCTTCTCTAACTTGTCATGTTTCTTTGCTATCTATTGGCATGCCTACAGAAAACAGCAGCTCTGGAAAGATCTCTTAAAGATAATGCTGGATGGCAAAAGCTAATAAAAAGAGGTGCGCACACACTGAAGAAACCACAATACCAGGTTATACTGTAGTTGAATAACTTTACTTTGGTCTTATGCTACTCCTATTTTTCAAGGTTGTTGCCCTTGTACGTGTTGCAGTTGTGCTATATGGATCCCGGAGTTGCAGATGCAGAGGAGATGGAGCAGCTCAAGACCTTAGACAGCGCCCATGTTGAATTTTAGATGATAGCAAACTTCTACGTTTTCCTTAGGTACATCTGCTTCATATGATTTGGATGATGACTTATACGTTATACTTCTTTTGTAGTATATATTATTACTGCATCAGAGAGACTCAAAATGTTGATTATCTGAGAAATCATTTGGGTAATGACAGTGGCTATCTTTGCCTTAATGTCAGGAGTGTACTTTATCATCCGCTCATTATTTGCACATGTACTAGAAAGATGTCATCATCCATATCATATGAAGAACTTAAATGTCAAATTTGTCAGTTATGATGTATCAATTGTAACTTTACTGCTGATATTATGTCCAGAATTACAAATGGAACCCAACCTTTGGTGAATTAATCAACTCCAGTACTTCCACTGAATTTGTATCAGATTCATAGGATTTAAAATACTAATAATTCTAATCATTGGTGTTGTTAGAATCGCCGGCATTTAAGGTGAGGTGTTGACAAAGGTGAGGTGCAGCGGTGAAAACATCAATCGGCGGCGTTTGAGGTAATTTGTTTGGCGTTTGGGGTGGATATTTGGATGAACAATGGGGTATAGGTGTTTAGGCTTTTAAGGTCTTCGGTGCTCTTTTTTGTTTTTAGTTCTCTCTCCTCCCTTTGTAATATTTTATTGATCAGTGAAATATTAGTACTAGATCTTTGCTTTTAAAAAATAAAAATAAAATCACCAGCATTGGAGACGGCCTAATAGTCATATTTTTCAGAGTCAACAACACATTCTTTATCCCCTTTGACAGGATTGGTACTTTATTTTGTTCGGGATTCTTTTTCTTCCTCTGTCTACCATTCTCAATGGCGGTCCAAGGCCGCCTTCCGAGGCCTTAGGTGAAATATTAATGTCAATAAAAATACTATTAGTACGTTAAGTGGCAAATTCTCCTTTTCTCCTGGTGGTAAAAATTAATTTGACTCTGCAGTCTGCATGTTCTCGTGTCTCCCGTTTATTTTTAATGGTGGAAAAAAATTTCATTTATCGCAAAGATTAAAAAATGAAAACATTAATAAGAAAAGAACAACATCGAGAGCCTCGGAAAGGGCATAATACTTTCCTACTACTGCTATGCAGCTACTCGCAATTCGCAAATTCTTATCCTCCAACTCAGTCTTTCTCATGTCATTTGTCATTCTTAATCTATTACACGGGGAGGAAGGATTGAGACTCAATCCCAGGATGCTGTATGGGATATCTAAGAGCTCTACCGCATGAGTTAGCCACCACTTGCTCCAACTCAATCTTTCAAACATTTGAAAAAACAGAAAGTAGAAACAACAATAACAAATAATATAATTAGAAAGTAGAACCAACTACCTCCCCAACATTGCTGAGGCTTGTACACAAACTTCCTTCCAAGGCTTGTTCACAAATAAACTACTCTGCAACTTTAATGGTCGGCCCCTATTCGGTTTCCCATGAGTTCATAGCCGGTTTAGGGATAAGCCCAGCAAGCCCTCGGGTTGGGACAACAACAAAAAAAAAAAATTGTGAACCCAACGAACTTTAATTAATGTAACGAAAATATCCCCCTTTTGAATCCAATGACAATGCCAGAAAACAAAATTCCAATCAATTCAATATATATCATAATCTTGATTTTCAATTTTAGTACAAAAAGAAAATTATAGGAGTACATTTTTCTTCGAAAGTGATTATTTCAATTGGTCTTCACATAGAAAACATGCAAAGGTGCAGTTGCCTTTGGCAAAATTCAAGGATCAATTATTGGGGCTTTTCATTTCGTAAATTGATATTTACTAAAAGTCATTCTTCTGTACTTAGTCGAATTTTTTAACGACAAACAAGGGTATTTTTCTTGGTTTTTCAGGCTCTCGGGTCCTGACCTTTATTTTTTGGTCCAAGAATGCGGAACCTGGCTCCGTCTCAACATACTTGGGGAGAACCGATTATCGAGAGAATAACCAAGAAGAATTTGTTTCAAAAAATGCAAAGAGAAGTTTTTTTGTTTGTATCGGATCGTGCTAATGATAAAATACTATAATCGGGATTACATTTTGATTTTGATTGTAAATAAAAGCTTATAATATTTTTGGTTAAATACTAGCAAAAGATTACTTGTTAAAAACTTACGAAGTGAAACTAATATATACACACGACAAAGAAAAAAAAACTTGGAGACCATTGGCCTTAGGCTTGAGCCGTCCCTGACCATTCCATATTTTTCTCTTCGCGATCTCAGTTTTTCAAGGCAAAGAATCCTTAATTTTAGTTCAGGCCGCATACCCACCTCATAAAAACAGTAGCCTTTTCCCCCGCTTTTTTCGTTCTTCCCTACGAAAAATACACATACACACTAAAAATAAAAGACTTGGTAACAACCTTTTAGTTAACTCAAATTTTCTCGAAATTTTTTGTTTCCTCGACCTGTTGTAGAAAGTCGGGTTTTCTGGCTTTTCTACAACAAGTGGGAATATATATCCATTAATTTGCAGCAATAATAATACGGAGGAAAATGTTAAATCAGGTGTGTTCATTAGTAGTACTATTGTTTGTGGGGATCTATGGGGCCGGCTGGGTTGATGGGCTAGGTGTGAACTGGGGTACAATCGCAACCCACAAATTGCCTCCAAAGGTTGTGGTTGAGATGTTAAAGGACAATGGGATTAACAAGGTGAAGCTTTTTGATGCTGACCCGTCCAACCTGAATGCTCTCGCCGGCTCTGGCATTGAGGTTATGATCACCATTGCTAATGGTCTGCTCGCATCCATGGGAAACTACGATGTTGCTAACAAGTGGGTGGAGCAGAATGTCACCCGTTATCTCAAGGCGGGTGTCAACATCACGTAAAATCTCTCGCTCCCTCCCTCGACTCCATACAAGTTCGATCGATGTATATATGCATCCTCTGTTCCTACACAAATTGAATCGTTTTTGGTATTCAAAAGAATTTTGCAAAGTGTCATGCATGCATGGCATGGGTCTTTTTTCTTGAACACGTCTTTGTGTTGATAAAAGAAGAACAGATGTGGAATGTTGTCTAGAAGATTTGAGTGTCAATTAGGATAAGGACCAAATGTTGTACCATCAAAATCTGCGCATCCTGTTTCTTAAATATAGAATATTTGTTACTTGTGTTTTCAGGTATGTAGCAGTCGGGAATGAACCATTTCTCAAAGACTACAAGGATAGATTCACCAATACCACCTTACCGGCTCTTCAGAACGTCCAAAATGCCCTCAACCATGCCGGGATCGGCAACTCCATCAAAGCTACCGTGCCCTTGAACGCCGACATCTACGAATCCCCGTTGTACAATCCTGTCCCTTCCGCCGGAAGGTTCAGGTCAAACATCACCGATCTCATGTCTCAAGTCGTCAAGTTCCTAGACAAGAACAATGCACCCTTCACCGTTAACATCTACCCTTTCCTCAGTCTCTACTACGGCAAGGGCCAATTCCCTATGGACTTTGCTT
This sequence comes from Gaultheria prostrata, assembly GCA_036023075.1. Taxonomy (NCBI): domain Eukaryota; kingdom Viridiplantae; phylum Streptophyta; class Magnoliopsida; order Ericales; family Ericaceae; genus Gaultheria; species Gaultheria prostrata. The sequence continues at coordinate 15,865 of JAXBDA010007474.1, forward strand.
TCTTCGATGGGGTTAGCGCTCCCCTCGTTGATAATGGCATCGAATACACCAACGTATTCGATGCCAATTTGGACACACTCATTTCGGCCTTGAAGGCCGAGGGAGTTGGCAACATGACCATTATAGTAGGGGAGGTGGGGTGGCCCACCGATGGCGAGAAGAATGCTAACATACTTTTGGCCCAGAGGTTCTACAATGGGTTTTTACAAAGACTTGGAAAAAATGTTGGGACCCCACTTAGGCCTGGATATATCGAAGTTTACTTGTTTGGACTCCTCGACGAGGATGCCAAGAGCACTCTTCCGGGGGACTTTGAGCCCCACTGGGGGATTTTCAAGTACGACGGCCAACCCAAATTCCCTATGGATCTTTCCGGTCAAGGTGAGAATAAGTCTCTCGTGGCATCTAAAAACGTGACGTATCAACCTAAGCAGTGGTGCATGCTTAATCCCGATGCCAGTGCCAAGGATTTAAGCAAACTTGAGGACAATGTCAAGTATGCTTGCAGTAAGGCGGATTGCACTCCACTTGGGTATGGACATTCTTGCGATGGTTTGGATGCAAATGCGAGTGCTTCTTTTGCTTTTAATATGTACTACCAGGTCCAAAACCAAAACCCATTGAGCTGTAATTTCGAAGGACTAGCCAAGGTGACTACACAGAACATATCTCAACCAAATTGCAATTTCACCATTCAAATAGCTCCTTCCTTTTCACCTTCTCCTCCTCCGGCTCTTGCTCCTAAGCCACATTCTTCTCCTCCTCCGGCTGATGCTCCTGTGGGTGCTATGGGGCGGCGTTCTCCTCCTCCTCCTCCTCCTCCCGCTGCTGCTTCTATGGGGCATTCTTCTAATTCTCCTCCGGCGGTTGCAGTAGTTTTGATGCTAATTGCACTTGTATTACTGTAATTTGGCTTCTATATATATACCTCTGCTGTTTTACATTTGTTTTCTTCTTTAATTATAAGAAGTCATTACTTTTGTATAACAGATTTAATCATTTAATTTTACAGGGGAAATCATTAATCTCTTTTAAGTTTCCAATTTCAAGTGTTTGATTGGTAATGATGCATGCCATTGTAGAATTGCATGCATGATGTTGAGTCCACAAATTAAGTACATGCATGTCACCCAAATCCCTCCCTCTTCATATATAGAAAGGCCGGCCTTCGACAACTCACCACCTTCATTTCATTTAGTTAAAATCAATAGTGGCAACTGCCAATTATTCATTTGAAAAGAGGAAACAGCAATCATCTGGTAGATATATATATGAAAAATTCGTATTTTAATAAAATCACATTTAATCCCGACCCGTGTTGCTTCAACCCTTTTGATATTATTACATCTTGCTGCTTGTACAACCCACGAACAAAAACTGAAATCTGAACATCTCATTTTCCCATTTTTCCACGAAATAGTATGAAATTATGAATGTTGCTTTTGAGATTGATAATAAAAAGGGAGAAATTTGGAGAATGTTGCTGCTGCTGTCACGTGGATTGTTGGATCATTACTAGCTCTTTCTCTCGAACTAGAAAGGTAAAATCTCTCTCTCTCTCTCTCTCTCTCTCTCTCTCTCTCTCTCTCTCTCTATAT
>JAXBDA010007475.1:0-15101 GCA_036023075.1 Gaultheria prostrata
CCGGTGTAAAACAAACATGCAAATTATCAATCCTACCTCATTATCAATCCCACCTCTTTACCAATCCCAATCCTAATCCCACCTCATTACCAATCCCCTCATATGTATAACTGTTATCAAACACGCCCTTAAAGTACACATGTACTTTGAAGTACACTCGAAAGTGTACTTTAAAATATAAATGGGACCCACACAAGTGTACCTTTTTGTACCCTTAACGGGCGCAACATTGCACCCATTAACATTTTCCAAACAAAAAACTTAACATGGGAAAAATTACCAAGTAGCTATTATTTTTAATAAAATGACTGCAATTGTTTTAGATTCAAGTACTTATAGGATGAATTGGATAGTATGGAAAATTAAAATTTATCAAAAAAAAAAAAAAAATTTGGAAGGTATGGGAAAAATTATTAATTTATACATCTTCCATTCACTTGTGAGGTTTCAGATTTGTAACTTGTAAGTATTCTCTTTTTATGCAGAACACTGGCGGATGTACTTATATTATATAGTAGTTTACTAAATTTGGGTTAGCCCGGGGTAAATTAATGTCCTGGCTCCGCCATTGATGAGAATAATGATTGGAGATAGGGGTAATGATTGGAGAAAGATAGAGAGAGAAATGAGAAAAATGATTGGAGATAGGGGTAATGAGTGGAGGGAGAAGTGTCAGTAATGATTGAAGAGAGGAAAAATGAGTAGAGAATATTTTCGAATTTTTATTAAAAATGGGAAGTGAACAAGGCCAATATCGTTTGTTTATAGAAAGAGTACATCTTGTTCAGACTTGTTCGAGTTTATTTCTTGCAAATAAATTCGTAAAAAGAGGCTTCGCTGCATCAAGTTCATTATAAAATGGTTTTGTTTATTGATTGGCTGCTTAGGAATGCTAATGGGAAGAATTTCAGAGCTACCAGTTTGAAGTGTTCTCTTGCAGCTGCAGTATATGCTATATGGAGGGAGAGGAATAAGAGGATTTTTCAAGGGCAATGTGCAGAATAGGAGCAGGTTCCCTTAGACAGTGTAAACTCAGAGATTTTCTAAGTTCTCTTAGGATGTTAACTCCTTCCCTAGAGAATGTGTACCTGCTGGGGCATTGCCCAGTATTTTAAGCTTGATGTATGGGTTTTGGTTATTGATTGGCTGCTTAGGAATGCTAATGAGAAGAGTTTCAGAGCTACCAGTTTGAAGGGTTCTCTTGCAGCTGCAGTGTATCTGTATACGCTATATGGGGGGAGAGGAATAAGAGGATTTTCAAGGGCAATGTGCAGTTAGGAGCAGGTTGCCTTAGACAGTGTAAACTCAGAGATTTTCTAATTTCTCTTAGGATGTTAACTCCCTTCTCTAGAGAATGTGTACCTGCTGGGGCATTGCCCAGCATTTTAAGCTTGCTGTATGGGTCTTGGCAATAGGGAATTGCAGGTTTGATCCGTATAGATTTTGGTTTATCCTCTGAGTTGCCAGTCTTTTGTTTTGGACAGGAGTATGCCCCTTAGCCTTTGTATTCTTTTATTTGAGCTTTATAAGATTGAGTACTTATAAAAAAAACATAAACAAATAAAAGGCTGATATACAGACTATTAATGGTGATCAATGACAATAAAATCTAAAGAATGTAGTGATGTTTCTGTTACAGATATGAAGTAATCCAAGCATAGTACCTGAAGAGGGACACAATAAAAATTAGAGGCTTTGTGGGATTCTACTACAATGACGTTTTCAGGAGACAAATTTTCTCGGGCAGCTTCCAGGAAATGTGATACAGGCTCAAGAAGATCAACCTGAATCAAACAAGCCATCTTAGACGTTAATCACCCTAAAAGGAAAATGCTTTCACTAAGCTATTTAAATTTTGCTCTATCCAAAAAGTTGGTAAGGTCTCTGTTACAATTGTATAGCATGGTTCTTATCATTCTAGATAACTTTGATAACAGCTCTTAGAGGATCCAATTACTATTCAGATAACGACAGATACATCAACAAGAACTAGATCAAAATCAACCTTCGGCAATTGTTTTCAGAATTAGAATTTAAGAAATTAAGAGCACTTCCTATTACGTTATTAACTATTTCTTTAACAGAATATGGTTTTCGGAGTTTGTTTCCAAGAATTCAAGAACATCTTCTCGATGTTTCCAAAAATGATTGTTTTCCATGAGAATTCTATGGAACAAGTTTTGAAAACGTCCACCAAATGAGTTTCTAATCTGATTATGAAAAAGCAAACCAACTGGCCATTTACTGTGCACAAGTTGCGGCTAAAAATTCATCATGTCTCCAAGATAAGGTTGGTAGCCTTTCTTCAACAACAAGTTGGAGTTAATAGGCCAATAAATCTTAACTGGGACATGTTAATATGCCAACGAAGTTTAAAAAGGGAAAAGAAGTTGACAAACAAGCTTATGCAAAACATTTCCACTTTTGCTATTATCCTGTGCTTGACATGGAAAGGAATGAGACATTAAATTTAGTTTAAAATCTAATATGACAAGAGGAAGAGAAAATTCCACGAAGACAACTAAGGTAGGATGTTGAAACTAAGTAACTTCTATTCACATTTCATAACATATCTGTCATACACTTCTTGCTTCCTTGTCCGAGCAGGTATACACCTCTCCCTTTCCTTTTCTTTAATACGTACTCCCCTTTTCTTTTCTTTTTGTCAATTTAACATCTTGTTGAGAAACACACGGTAAAAGATGTTATCAAATGTTTATTACATAACTTGCCGCAACTATAATACACAAACAACATAGCAATAGTCACATAATAACTTAACGACTAAAGATTTCGACAAAAATTGTTGCATGAACATAATGGGCTATCTTTCATGGGGTAGCATCTCAGTGGATAATGGAATGATCACAACAAGTACACTGCAAATCAACATGAAGAATACGTCCGAAGTGTTAGCAAAACAGTATATTTCTGAAGGATGCGTTCGAATACTATGATAAAAAGCAACAAGAAAATTAGTGAGAAGGTAAACTAGTTTCACCTCATTAAAGTATCTTATCAAAAGGTTCTTGGTGACCCTCCCAATGCCAGCACCACAATCTACATTAGTTGGACATAACAATAAGTGCATAACCAAAACATCAGGAAAACTAAAGCTAAAGTACGTCATTTGAAACAAGAAGCCTAACTCAAACTAATTCTGGATTTTATAACCAGAAGAATTTAGAGACTCCAAAAAGCGACAGATACTTCAACATGGGTGATAGAGAGGATACAAGCATTTTCCGTTGAAATTCAGAAATGGGTTTCTTGTGAATCACAATTGATCTGGAGTGCTACTGTATATGTTGTCTAAGCAGTTTTGTGTGCAATCATTTCATGCTATTGCTGCATAATAAGCAAACGACTCATGGATATAGCTTTCATAGGAGGACATCATGAGTGAGGAGCTTGTTTGAGCAAACAAGTTTTACATTAATCATTCACCAACAATCCGCCAAAAACTACAGAAGTAAATTAGAAGATAAAAGATCTTTCATTTATGTCTTTCTTTTGAACAAAGGAACCAAGGAACTGTACAATTCATCTCTTTTCATAACAAATTCACAGGCTATGATAATCTTATTATAGACCAAATGAACACAAGCACCCATATGTAGACACGCATAGGTAGAACGCAGTTGCCATTTCATTACCTAACGCAACAAGCTGTCGACTTGCTTCACCATTTGGGAATCGATCAACCAAAAGGGTATTGAGAAATGCTTCGCTAGACTTAATATCTGGCTCACTGACATGCCCATATCCACCCAATACTCCATCCACTGATGCCTCCACACCCTTTTCACCCAAAAGAATACAACACACAGAACAAACCCCAATAAACACATTGATAAATGCACGTGATTAAACAGAATAGAGTTTTCAAAACGCCGAAGCAGAACAAGGTGCTTATATCCCAAATTAAAACCACCCATCAACATAAATCTGCATGCATGTCAATCCGCAGGCATAGACACACATCTATATGCCTATATGTATCAGAATAGAATATGGGTTTACAAGGGTTAAATGAGATTCAGGGTTTCAAGGTTGTTTAGCCCATATTACAGAGGATGGGTTTATATGTAGCAAGATGTTTACTTTATCTTAGGGAACACGAGACACATGAGCATCGGTTTTTTGAACGTGACTAACTCTAGGAGGTATGGGTTCAGCTGATGTCCAAATAAAATGTTGTTAGACCATGCTATGAGTTGGCTAAGGAAGTGGAATGGCTAGGGAAGAGGAACAACAGTTTTCAGGACCAGTCTACTGCTGCTGTTGCATTGGGTAAGCTGATTGTTGATGAAGTCAGGGCTTTCTTAAGCTCTTGGAGTAAAGGCTACTGATAGGAATAGACTTTTGGCTATAGAGTGAAGGATTTTCCCCAGAATTTTTTGCCCTTTATAGTGTCTTTGCAGTCTTTGTTTTGCTTCTTGTTGCTTTGGTTCACTAGGAGTTGGCTGCTTGGAATGTTTTCTGGTGATTGTAGGGATTCCACCCTCTGTTTTGGTTTGTTCGCATAATTAACTTTTGGACGGAAAAAAAAGAGATTTAGGGTTTTAAAGGGTGCTTACTTCCCAATAACCAACGCCTTGATTGTACCATTCGGTCTTCTTGGGGTGGTCTCCGACTTCTTCCTTCCACATCTCCTCCGCGTTGTTGAATTGCCGACCGTCGGAATCTAACCCACCGGCGTCCATATTCACTGTCACTCTAAGTGGGTTTTTCTCCCGCCGGCGACCCTTATAGTAGTCACCTTTGGTAATGAGCAGAGTGTGTGAAATGGAAACCCAATTGGGGGCGAAGGAAGTAGCAGCAGGACTTTGGGCTTGAACCATTATGGTAACATCGTGAATATTTGGAAATTGAAACTTGTGAAAAAAAGGCGAAGTAACCAATGAGGGTTGTGTAGGGGTGGACGTCGGGTCGTGTTCGTGTCGTGTCGAATCGGGTTCGTGTCAAAATGACTTGCTTTACTAATTGTGTCGAAAAACTGAACCCTAACCCGACCTGTTAATATTCGTGTCATGTTCGGGTTGACACGATTAACTTGTAAACGACCTATTTAGACATATTTGACCCGAACCCAACACGAATTTACACGATTAATTCGTGTCATTCTCGGGTTTTACGGGTTAATTCTCGAGTTATGCGGGTTAATTTGTGTCATTCTCTGGTTACCGTGTCGACACGAATAGACGAACAGGTTAATTCATGTCATTCTCGGGTTATGCGGGTTGAACCCAAACCTAACCTATTTACTAATCGTGTTCTCGGGTCATGTCATATACGTGTTTCGTGTCAGAAATACTCAACACTAACCTGCTAACTTCGTGTCGTGTCATAAATTCCCACCCCTAGGGTTGTGATGGCAATTTTGGCCCATATCCTAGGGAAAAGTCAAGTGCCCGTAAATCTTACCCAGAAATTACCAAGAAAATTAGAATGAGTGGCTCAGATTTTTCTAGGTATTTTCTTGGTAGAATTTCTGGGTATGTAGCACAGATCTTACTTGTAGTGGCAGAACTAGGATTTGGACGCGAGAGTGATACCGTTCAATGAAAATCTAATAACATGTTGTGCAGAAAAATATGCAAAAGAAAATTAAGTGTAAAGTCGTATAATTATTACTACAAGGTTTTTTAGTGGGTTTTTTTTTTGTTAAAAAAAAAATAATAAAGGTTTGCTCCAGCTCTCTTATGGTATTCAAATGAAAGACATTAAGATAGGAGTATTAATTTTTATTGATCCGAATCGACCATTTTCTAAATTACAATTTTTACTGTATTTGTACAAAATAGTACTATTAGGTTTTTTGCATGTCCGTAAATATCTAATTCTATAGAAAAATTATGTGTTCAGAAGTGCGGGTGACACCTATCCCACCCTTCTTCTATTAATACCAAGGACGGATTGAAGGGCAGATGAACCTGGACGACAGCTATATCCACGTTTTAAATTTTTATGATTTGTATCATTATAATCAATATCGTTTTTCGTATGTTACAATTTGGAATCGAAGCACATCGAAATCGCACTGCATGTTTGCCATCCTCCCGCTTTCATCTAATATTGCTGAGCAAGATCGAAGCAGGTTCATGCGAGAGCTCTGTTCATGAAAGATCTAATTTCTATTTTTCGCAGAACTGGGGACGTCACAGAGCTGGTTAATTAGGCTTTGTTTGGTTTGTCGAAAACTATAAAAAAATAAAAAAATGGAACAAGTAGAACTAGGGGTGGCATGTGCTATTGGAATTTGCCTTGAATTGAGGTTCGAAGAAGAGCACAAAAGTTCATTGCGCGCAGTTTTCATTTTGGAGGGGAAGTTCTTTGGATTTCCTGTCCGGAGGGGAATCAAATCCGTTCGGACAGTCGAACACCATTTTGACGCAGAAATTGCTGGGCTACGTGTTTTTTTTTTTTTTTTTGTAGGTTTTAACCTAATATTTTGTAGGTTTTGTCTTTTCTTGGAATTTCGTGTGTGTTAGACATTGATGCTCTGTTAGGGTTTCTTTCAGAGATTCGTTCCTAGATATCGTGTGAGTGCTTCAAGTGAGAGTTTCGGATATAGCCGGCTCTGTGTATTTCTCCCTATTTATAATGAATCTTCTTGCTTTTTCCCGTGGATGTACCTTTAGAGCTTCGTGCTTGAGGCGGAACCACGTAAATCATTATATCTTAATCTTCTTGTTGGTGTGTTTATATTCTCTACTTTGGGTTTTGGCACAACATGTGCCACCTCCCCTTCTATGTTCCGCCCCTGCTCACTTGTATGTGCAACTATGGCAATTCATAAGTTTATTAGGATAAGTCAGTTATATGATGTTGCCTTCCAATCTTATGACAGTCACCCCGATTATGTGCCTAAGGATGAGCAAGAAGCAACGGTAGGTGAAGCACGTCATCCATGGAACTCTATTTCAGAGCAACGACAAAATAACGGAGGTACGACGGAATGCAATTCACCAATTTATTCGCGGAGGGAGGCTCCGGTACGTCCTCTCTAAAAGGGATGTAGTTATGCCTCATTGCATATATTTTGGTATTTGTAACCTATATTTTGATACGTGTTCCATATGGTTTGGTACTTGTTATAAACCGTTACAGTTTTCAAAATTTATTATTCACGTCAAAGCCTTGTTACGAATGATTTTTGTCCATTATAGGTGTTAAAAAAATGCACTATTCATATTACGATTCTTGGCAATCTCCCAAAACAAGCGTGACAAATATCAAAAAATACGTAGCAAGTATAAAAACCATATTGAATGGTGCGTACCATAGATTTTTCCTTTGAGGAGATAATTGATTTGTAGAGATGTTTCGTTTTGTTTATGTGCTACAAATGCAAGTAGCTTAGCTAAAGTGAACAAATTATTCGTTTTAAGGGCAATCTAGACCTTTCGTTCAAAAAAAGTTCAGTTCTGTGAATAGTCAATTTTGTGAAACCAGCTCAAGAGCGTGTAGAAAGTCACAATTTGACTAATACTACTTACCTCCACTAATATAGACGAAGGGATTGATTATTCAGAAACAATGATCTGTCTCGAAATCCGTGTTTAGCCATTTTGGCACTTTTAGCAGATGATTTGGAAAACTAGTTTTGGAGTAAAATTCGACTAATTCTAAGATCTATGGCAAGCTTACAACCCATTGGAGACAATTTCGCCAGAACCACTTGTCCTCTCTTCTGGTGCATAATCAAACAAACAGAGTACTTGAAATCAAAATAATATGCCGTCAAAATACTCTAAGGTCTTTTACATCAACAACTTCCAAATCTAATCCATATAGAGAACTTCATCTCTCGATAACTTTGTTTTCTTTTTTTAAAGCCGAATGTTTAAGCTAGCTTGCACGCACCTTAATTTCTAGATAACTTGTTTGAGATACTCGAATCTAGATTGGCATAAATATTGGGCATACTGAAATGGAAATTGATTTTCGCACTCTACAAATTACTATATGCACTACGAGTTACTCTCTCCATCTATCTTTAAATGTATAGCTTCGTAATTCCAACTCCAAGAAACATCGTCATTATACCTGTCAAATAAACTTTTATCTCCACCTTGTAAAGGGCGAAAATCACTGGGAAAAATACTGCTAAAGTTTGTGCAAATCCCAATACCTGCAAAACTTATCCCACCAGATCTCATGAAGTCTCTAATCTTTGCAAACACCACAGGCCATACCCATCAATATTTCACCATACCCTCATCAACCCCAACGAATTAATAACACCTGCAAACTTATCCCACCAAAATGACATTGGGAATTTCAAACCCCTCAAACCCACAGCCCAACACCTCATCCTTCCACCCCTATAAATACCCAACAAAACCCTCACCATTTTCCTCACCACAACCCCCTACGAACTCCAATTCTAGTCAATAAATTTCACATTTTGTTAACCATGAAGAGCCTCTTCTTCTCCGTGACCCTCCTCCTCTCCCTCCTCTTCTTCGTCGCCCACATCGAAGCAGCCATTCAGTGCAACACCGTCTCCCAAAAGGCTGCCTCGTGCGTGATGTATGCGACCGGAAAAGACAAGAACCCTTCTAAGACGTGCTGTGATGGGCTCAACCAGCTCGTGAAGAGCGTTGGATCTCCGGAGGACAAGAAATCAATTTGCAGGTGCCTAAAGAGTAGTGCTAAGAATATGGGGATCAAGGATCAGTTCCTTAGCCAAATCCCAAAGCTTTGCAAGATCAGTGTTGGATTCCCCATCTCCACTACCACCAACTGTGAAGCGTAAGTCCATTATGTTCTACGCATTTTTCTGTTATAACTTTTCCCCCCTGATCATCAGTTAAGAAACATGATATACTAGTTGAGATATTTGCACGACTGATCGATGTTTCACTTGGATTTTGCAGGATCCACTAAAGGGTTTCAGAGGGGATGCAGTAACTGTGGAAGAGCCATGCTAGATGTAACGAGAGCAGAATAAAACAGTGAAGGCAATGTTTGTGGGGTTCATATGAGACCCTACTCTAGACTTTTATGTAACCTTCAGTTGGCTCTACTGTTAAATAAGTTCAATTTGCTTCCATTTCCATACCATATCCTATGTTAAATTTGAGCATCAACGTGCTAGAAGTAATCTACATAAACATGCAATGAATCGGCAAAGTATTTTCTTACCAAAGAAATAAAATGTGTACAAGCCTCCTAAATAAAATCAAGCAACCAACCTTTGCCGTTTATGCATAATTCAAACACAACTACTCAATGCTCACCAAAAAAAGCAAAAAAAAAAAAAAAAAAGGTACTCAAACAAAGTTTTTGAACAAGGCGCAATCAATTCTATGGAAAATTCTTCCGGGGAACTTTTAAAATTACGAGAAACTTGATATATAGAGTTTGTTCGAAAGAATGAGAGATTACCAAGGGATTTCTTGACCATCCCAGGCAAAAAACTTACCATTATCATGACCCTTTGCATTATTGATGATACTTAAGAGCTTCTGAACTGAAAACTCTTTGGTGAAAAGCTTGCCTTCAGCAACATTTCTCTGAAATGGCTTGGAGAGATCGGTATCAACTGTACCTGGGTGCAGTAGAATGCATATGATTGGATCCTTCTTTCTAGCGAATTCCACCGAAGCAGTTTTTGTTACTGGAAGCATCAGTAAAAAGAGTTACTATCGTAAATACACAACTTAGATATAACAATCACTTGTAAAGTTGTAATTTAGATTGAGTGATATTCCAAAACTAGTGGGAGTCTGGAGATTCACTCAAACAAACTGCTCCAATTCAAGGTCAAGGTGCCAATCTCATTTAACTGAAATACCGAATATTCTTACAAGATTTTTATTTGTTTTCTTGTTAAAATTTAGATCTCGTGTTCATTTATAATTATTCTTTTACATCTAAAAACATGTTGGCATTGTTTCCGTCAAGGCGTCAATGAGAAAGACGAGGACTGTGAATAACTGTAGAATAATAATCTAAAAAGCTAAGAGGCCGAGTTTAGAGAGATCGTTGAAGTATACATATCAGGACATGTAAGAGGCCCATTAGACCTCACAATTTTACCTGGAATACCATTAACGGAAGTTCAAACTTAAATAAAGAGAGCCACTTATAATTCAGAGGTTCGGAAGTAGCACAGGAGTGGTATTATATTGCAACCTTTTTTGTCCATCTATTTCTTCTTTCCTTATAAGCATTACTGCATCCTTTGCCAGAAAACCAACTGCATGGTCTAGGAAACAAAATGAGGATAACATACATTCTCGAGAAGTCCTTAATTTATGGAACATTTTCTTGTGTAGTTTAATGACAACAAGTCCAAGTTCATCTAATTATTGCAGGTGCTTTCCAAAAGTGAGAAGCAATGCATGCCCCCATCCCATCCTCAGTCCCCAAGAAAACATATGAACATGCACAATGAAATCTGTACACAGAAAAGCAACAATTTGTTTCAATTTATAAAGGAAGAGGTTGAAATGTTTAGGACTCTAGCATGCATACAACTGCAGCTTTCCTACTCATGCTTTGTTGGTTTTTGAAGAATAGTGATCAAAGTAGGATAGGAACACTAATTCCTTCATGGTAAAGGCATTGCAAAGAGTGCTTCAGAATATGTAAAAGTGATTAAGTGAATGCCGTCGCATCCTTGGAAATAGAAAACATAACCTAACCTATTAATAGTTCGAAAAGGAACTTCGGAATAAATCATACACTGATTAAGAGCAGCCTTGGAAGATCGATACGAGTGCCAACCGCCTAAGTGATTGTCCCCAATGGATCCCACTCTGGCACTTAAGTTGGCCACAACTGCAACATCTCTTTCGGTCCCACGGCCTCCTCTAGCCTTTAGCAAAGGCCACATGTGCTGCTCATATAAATCACAGGGAATAGAGTTATAGTGTCTTGAATGAGACAGAAGTCCAGATAAATCCTAATCAAATCAATGGATCTTCCATCACAATTTTTGACACGTTTGACTCCCATGTTACACAAACTTGTCATGTGTGTGTGTCAAATATGGGTACTTGAACATGTAAAGCATTGTCTAACCTCCATAATGTGAGACATAGGAACCTGAAAATAGTTCTCAACTCAAAACCCTTCTTTCCTAAGACAGCCTTGTCTAACCTCCATAATCTGAGACATACGAACCTGAAAATAGTTCTTAGTTCTGTTAAAGCATCCAACTCAAAACCAATTGGCAATGAGTGGAGAGGCCGCCCAAGCTTATATACTAGTTTCGAGGTCATAATAACCGATGTGGGATAAATCCCAACACTCCCCCGCACGTGCGTGGAGTGGTCAACTAAGGATCCAAAACATATGGATCACAAGAAACAAAGTGCAACTATGGCACAAACAAAGGGGAAAAGCCTCCGAAAACCTAGCTCTGATACCATGTTAAAGCATCCAACTCAAAACCACTTGGCAATGAGTAGAGAGGCCGCCCAAGCTCATATAATAGTTTTCGAGGTCATAATTAACCGATGTGGGATAAATCCCAACACCTTCTTTCCTAAGACAGTGGTCAACTCAGGTGTCCATGCAACATGGCAAGGCCCTGAACACTGGGCCACAGTTTCTAATACTTTGCAACGGAAACATAGAGATAAGGCACGCGCAAGAAATGAATTAACAGTTTGTTTATTTGGTTTTTTGGCATCTATGACAAGGCTCGCTAAATGCATATTTAATACCCATAAGACGTCATTATCAGGCAGCACCAAAAACCTCAGTTGGAAGGAAACTTGCCGATATAAATTTCTTGAAAGAAAATTACAATAGTTCTTCGCCTTAGATATGTGCTTCTTTTTCGTGGAAGACGAATTCAGGACAAAAAGGGGACTTTCGAAAACAAATTACCCTGAAAAACCATTCTTTTAGAAACAATAAAATGTGCATATGTGATATCATGCCGTGTAAAATTGGCTCAAGATTGAGAACCACAGTGATCATACCTTAAGCACCAGAATTGGACCCACTGCATTAACCTCGTAAGCCAGCAACAAGGATGATTTCTGTAGTTTGCTCAAAGTTGTTTCTGTACTGGAAATTCAAACAGATAAGTCTATTCATTTCTGTAGTCCAGCAAAAAGAAAGGGCAAGCTATTCAAATCAATACTAATTGCTTATTGTAGCTGCTCATGCATTCCGATTCCGAAAACAATTGACCTTATAATGAAGTAATATATGCACCTGGCTGCAGAACATCAGGAATTGAGAGGATACCAGATGCATTAACCAGAAGATTTAGAGAGCCATATCTCTCTCTTACCGACTTAGCCGATTCCTAACAGACAAGTTTAATCATTCGATTATAAAACTGAATTTATTGAAAATATCAAAAAGGAAACAACAGCTCCAATTGAAGACGAGAAAGAAACGTTGAACTTATACAGTTAAGTCTCTGTAATTTCCATTCTGTTAAATGATTCTTTGATTAAAATAGAAGCCCTGACCTTAATGGCATCAGTCTACTCTCCTGTCTCAAAAGTTAGTATACTATAAACCAATCTACGAGGGCTACATCACTCCTTTTGCCATTAAGGTTCAAACAAAAGACCAAAAGATGAAGAGAGAAGTGACCTCTATAGTGCTTTCACTGGTCAGATCCAACTGTAGAATGTTAAGCCGTTCAGAAAATTTATTTTTCAATTCAAGAAGCCCCGTTGCCCCATTAGGATTACGGCATGTCGCAACAACGTGACCTTTATCATCTTTCTCCAACAGTTGCTTAACCTACATAGGGAAGCTATCAAAACATAAAGTGTAGGGGAAAAACTGGTTTACTGCATGATCATCTAAAATATGAATTAACAGAGCAGAAGGATGGCAAACAATTACCAGAAGCATCGGTAAAGTATCAGGGTAATACAGTTAAACAATAAGTAGTTGAGAAATGTAGGACATATTATTGGCAATACCAACATCATTTTTACCTCATAAATAGGTTATTCACAATGACACAGGTTACGCCCAAGCAAACATCGGAAACAGAGTTGTTTGTATTTTGATTAGGTGACATTAGAGATGCATCGTAATTTGTCAAATACAGCATAGCAAGGAAGGATTAGACCTAAGTAGCATACAAAAAGATGTGACACGACATGACACTACCATGCTCACACAAACGTTTTCAAAATATTCAAAACACAGCAAGCTAGAGAAATATCTGTTGTCCTAATTTAATTGTTCTTTGAAACAGTTTTTATTTCATAGTTAGTTAATTTTTTGTCAGCTTTTTCTCAACAATTTTGGGATTAATCCTGTGTCTAGGCAAAGAGAAATACACAAATTACAAAAACCTTTGGAGAGTGCCACCAACACTTTTGAGAGAGGATGTAAAAATAGAGGTAAACTTCAATGTGTGACTAGCAGATTTTATGAAAGTTTGTTGAGAAAATGAAAAATCTGATTTTGCCGAAAAATAGTGAAACATGGATACTGCATCCTTGCCATTTCTTTTGGGAAAATGACATTATTCATTGCTAGAAAAATGAGAATGGGTGCCAAAAAGCCATTCATGAGTGTGGAATCTGTGGATGCTCTTAATCACAACAATAAACAGTCATAGCCGATAAAGAAAAATAGATCCACTTCTAGCAAATAAAAAATGGGGAAAAAAAATACACGGGTTTCGAATATTTATTCCAACATTCCATGAAAGTTGAGCAAATTAACTGACCAAAACAAAATTTACCCATAATAGAAAACTAAAATCGCAAACAATTCACAACAAAGAACATTACTAACAGTTATACAAGAGAATCTACTTCATTTAGGTCAAGAAACTTAGCTGTTCCCCAAGCATTGGGGATTTAATTACGTCTAATTACGTGGGTATCGTATAACCAACTAAGAAGGACAAACAAAAACCCATCTTTTGGAACCAGAAATCAAAAATCAAGAGACAATCAAGGCATAGAATGGTGGGTAATAGTTGAAACAAAGGAAAAAAGGGAGATTGGGAGAATTGCTCACAAATTCAAGGCCAATGCCTCTGGAAGCTCCTTGCACCATTGAAACACCGCCACCACCTTCCCATTTGGAGGCGTAAGTACAAAACGAAGAGACCCTTCTCGCTGATCGGAGGAAATATGGTGCTGTTGCCATTAACCCGTGATGTTTGAGAAGATGAAGCTTCATACCCTACTGCTGAATCTCTGGCCAAACCCAATTGAAAAGAGAGAGAGGCAATGGACATGCGCATGCCACGTGACCTTTCCATTGCATACCCACCCTACTCGCGCCACATTTATGATTCAGGTCTTGTTCTCCAATAGATTTTAGGTACATAAAATTTCACATTTTATGATATTTCAATCTCAACACATAAAATATAAATGTCATTTTATGAGATTTTCATAAAATCCTCCTAAAACCTATAGAAAAACTACTACATTTTATCAATTGGGAAAACAATTTCATTTTATCACCTCTCCATAAAATGCCCATTTTAAGAAATTTTCATAAAATTTACCTAAAATCTATTGGAGAACAAGCCTCAGTTTCTTTCTTGATTTTAGGTCCCTTTTGAAGGTGAAATCATTGAATTGTCCCAAAAGGTTTGTGACATTTAATTAACAAACCCTCGCTTGACATGTGCACACACCCATCTAGGGCTGGGGAAAAAATTTGAAAAACCAGACCGAACCAAACTGAAAAATCGAACCGAACCGGTTTTAGGGTGTAGGGATGAAATCGGACCAAACCGGAAAACCCTACTTGCGCCAAGAATCGTACAGAACCTTACCGAACCGGTTTCAATCCTACACCCATCCATTCTGCCTTCCCCATGAAGATTAGAGCACTGCTACGTACACAAAAAATATACCCAGAAATTGAAATTCAATGGTTCAGATTCATTTGAAGTGAATCTGGACCGTTAAAGTTCAAATTCTGGGCACATTCTGCGTATCCATTCAGGATACCTAGACTTTTTAGGAAGATTAATTAGATGGGCTTGTAGACAATACTAACACATTACCAAACAAGGAATCAGGGGGAGGGGGGAGATTGGGGCGATTGTGTCAAGTAATTTTTTTGAAAAGGCATGGTATAAACGCAACAATTTGCACAATATTATATCAATGATGTTAGGGACACAACACTCC
>JAXBDA010007476.1:0-17458 GCA_036023075.1 Gaultheria prostrata
ATGTCAGTGTATGTTTCATAGTTAAACATACCTTGTATTTTATGGCCTTCAAAATGGAGAGACATTCCGTAGAAAGTCAATGACTGATCACACCCATTGTGTTGAAGACCCACAAAACAACAGCAACCATGGTCTCTATTTTTTTTCCCACTGAGCCGAAATGTAAATGGATGGAGTCTGAAAGAGTAAAGTGAAAAAGAGAGAATGAAAAGGGAAGAGTAAAGTAAGAGAGAAGACAAAAAGAGGGAAAAGAACTTTTCTGGAGGGAAAGTGTGCCCGAGAGTAGAGAGGTTATTTATGTAATTTTGGTATACTCACTTTAAACAAGTCACTTGTCAAACTCCTCCACAGAAAACGTACAATATTTCAAAGCTATGGAGCCCACATGCATATAGTCAGCCCTTTGGGCTGAATGCAGATTTTGTCTTTTTTATTTTACCCTTAAAAGTAATTTATTTTTGAAAAAAGTTAATGGGTATTATAATATTGATAAAGTAAATAGTGACAAGTAGATGTAAAAATTGTAAAATTTTATGTGAGAGAAAATAAGTTAGAATTACGATGCTACATACTTAAAAAGGGTCAGAGGGAGTATCTTTTAGCAAGTGGTGCGCAACACCGCAACATCCCTTCTTGTTACATAAATGGCCCTTCATGAAATGACAATCTGTATAATATTTTGTAGGAGAGAATCTATGATTTCCTTGGTTACCATATGTTTTTCCAACAGCAACTCATTCTTTTTTTTCTTTCTTTCTGTGAACTAGGAAGCAACATTGCGCGGAAAGCCAATCAGACATTGGATCGATCAGTTGATGATGAGCTATACATCAGATTTGATATTTACTTTTATTTAGTTTGTTCTCCATCCTTAATTAGTTATCCAGTCATGTCTATAACTTCATCTCATTTTGGTAATCTTTATGGATTGGGCTGGGGAATTCTCAATTCTCTTTATTGGAAACAGATATCAATTACACCATTTTTCTACCTAAGTAATCAAGTTTTGGCTAGAGAATAAGGGCAGGCGGGCGCTCTTTTTTGTGTGTAGTTATTGAGTTTACGTATTCTAGGTGCATAAGCTAAATTTATGTGTAGCTTGCGATAAACGAAATAGTGTGAAGCACTACAATTCTTAGAGGGGGTGAATAAGACTATCAATTTAAATATCAACTAATGCCAATTTTTTAACTCATTTTTCGTGATTAAGCAATTCAACAATAATAGCAATCGCTAGAAATCAAAAGAACTCAAACACAATGAGATACGTGGACATTATTTAGGGTTTGAACACCCTAAACATAAAATCAAGGCCTAATTTACCAATTGCTACAAATCAAAAGGTAAAATCAAGTGCACATAAAATAAGGAATTACCGACTTACCATAAAATACACCTAGTTTCGTACCTTGATTTAGCTCTCCGAGTCCATTCTTTATTCCATATCCTTCTCAAGTCCAACAACCCTCGATCTCCGTATCAAAGATGGCTCCGAATCATCCGGCCATATAAATTTTAAAGCATGAATGTATAATGTATGAAATGAGGTAGGTTTTTGAAAAACTAAGACAATCTAGTGAGGATTTACGATTATTAGAGTGATTTAAATAATCCAAGAAGAAACAAGGGACATGTTGCCTTACTTCAATTGTTCCCTGGGATGGAGTAGATCTCCTTGTTATGTTTTTGTTTGTCAACCCTTTCAGCATTTAGCTAAATGTTTTTCCTTGCCTTTACTTTGCTTCGTTGTTTTGTACTTGGCTTTTCCTTGATGTATCCTTTGTTGATTTCTAATAAAAAATTTGCCAATCAAAAAAATGAGAATTCAGTCAATCGACCAATAAGAGGCAATCCGGCATTGGGCGTCGCACCCTAAAGACGTTCTTCCCTCGCACGGACAAATGCGCCCTGCACTTGCAACGTGCTCTTCAAATCCCTTATTAATAAGAGTCTTGTCAACGTGTGTCCAATGGACACACAATAAGCACACAAACAAACCAAAAAATTTACTCCAATACACATTTTGCTTTTTCAATAAACGTTTACCTATACACTTTTTACATATTTCAATACATTTTTTCAACTTTAATGTTTGCCGAAAGAATTTGGAAAGTGTGTTTGGGAGAAATGTGCAGAATGCATTTTGCAAGTAGAGAATACAAGTGAAAAAGTTGCTCCAGTCCCCTTTCTCATTTTGCTCTCCTTTGTGCAATTTTAAAGACACATTTTCAAAAAATGAGTTTTGGATAGATGTGCTAAACAGTAAACACCCAAAAAAAAAAAAAAAGTCTCCCTAATAGCCTCTATACAATACAAGTCTCATAAGCTGCTCTAATCCTGAAATCCAGTGAGGAGAGAGAGAGAGAGATGACGGAATTTTCGATCGACGTGATCGTTGACATACTCACGTGGCTTCCCGTGAAATCGCTCCTACGTTTCAGGTGCGTTTCAAAACCATTTTGTGCTCTCATAGACAGTCATGATTTCATCAAATCGCATCTCAAGCGATCGATCGATACCAAAACCCATCTCAGCCTCATACTCATGGATTCTTACCTTTATTCCCTAGACTTCGATTCACTTGATAACACCGTAGAACTTGACCACCCTTTGAAGACTGAGGACTTTGGAACTGAGGTTTTGGGTTCTTGTGATGGTTTACTTTGTTTGTATAATGGTGAAGAAGATATCGCTATTTGGAATCCATCCACCCGAAAGTTACCCGTAGAAGAGATTGAATTCCCTGACTATTTTACCAGTTGCCAGTATATAATTTACGGTTTGGTATATGATCCGGATAATGATGATTATAAGGTTGTGAGGTTAATTCAGTTTTATGGTCAAGATGTTTGGGACTCTTTCGACTCTGAAGTTAAGGTCTATAGTATGAAATCTCATTCGTGGCAAAGGATTCAGGATTTCCCATATTATCTTCGTTACAAGTGATGTTATGGCGAGCTTGTTGGGTGTGCTTTACATTGGGTTGTGAGTCGGAAGCCCGAGTCGGATATTGCTAATTTGATTGCTGCATTTGATCGCACCACTGAGGAGTATCGATTAGTGCCACAACCTGAATATTCTGACAAGGATTTTCATATGATTATTGGGGAGTTGGAAGGGTGTCTGAGCATACTCTGCAATTATGTTGAAGTCCGAGTTGATTTGTGGGTTATGAAGGATTATGGAGTGAAGGAATTATGGACGAAACTGTTTTCTGTCTCACAACCAGAAGTGATTAGGTCTTTTGAATTTGTGATTCCTTTAGCTTATTCAAAGGGTGGTTCGGAAGTCCTATTGGTTCAAGACAATAAGAAGCTTGTCTGGTATGATGTGACACATAAAAAGACTAAGAAGATCAAGGCTCGTGGAATACCCAACTATTTTGAATCATTTATGTGTGTGGAAAGCCTTGTTCCACTCCGTGCAGGAGGTGAAACTTCTGGGAAGAATCAGGACGGTAAAAAGAAGAAGAAGACACTAAAGAAGGATGGAAAGAAGAGGTAAATAATAAAAAAAATTGTTTTCAAACGCTTTCTTAAGTGTTATTATATACTTGTATTCATGGCAGTCGTGAATTGACATTGTTCTAATTTGATATTAGGATTTCTCAATTTCTTTCGAGTCTATTAGACTGCTAATGTGCATTTGTGTCGAAGTGTTCCCAAATGTATCAGGAAAGTTGGTACTTTGCGTCCTGTTTCCCAACATGTACTGATATAATTTCATCAGATAGTCTTCAACTATGTATTGTCCACTATAAAGTGATACATATGATAATGTCCAATCTATAATAACTTGTATTGGAATTGTGCTGGTTCATAGGTGGTTTATTCCATAATTGACATTCCTCCTGATTTCATTTCCCCCCTCTTGTAATATGTTCCAGTTTCTATAGATTGTAAGCAAAAATCAATTTTAGGACTCATGGTACATGTAATGGCATTCATAATGATCCTCGTCCATTCTTGAATTGTCGTATGTATAAATGCTTGTGTGGGTTTTGTATGTAGATCTTGCTAGATGACACACCATAAGGTTATGATTTCCCTGATAGTATGAGGACTGTGAACTTAAAATTTGTTATTTACCTCCTCTTTTCCTCGACGTTTTATACTTTATGTTGAAAATTTTGGAGGGACTTATCGTCTCTTTTAGAGATTTGGTCTCCAAAGTTATTTTTGGCCTCTATCAAATTTACTTTTGCCCTCTAAATATAAAAACCCACACCTTCATTTTGGTCTCCAAATCTCTAAAAAGAACAATGAGTCTCTCCAAAAACTAAAAAAATTTGAGAAAAAATGGAATAAATTAAAAAAAATTCCTCAATATATCACGTCTCGTCTCTAAAATAGAGATATAGAAATGCATTGAAGATGCTCCAACAAAAATCACATTTAAAGCTCAACCTAGCAAGACAAATCAACCTCTCCTTATCAAAAGAACAAAATGAGTCACTAGGATTCAAACAAGCCACACAAAGAAGAAACTTTTATGAATTTTTAGGGTTTATCCAGTGGTGTCACCACCAAATTTAGAGAGTTTATTTAAAAATTTTTAAAAACTTATAATATAACAGTACTATTTTTTTCCCCGTGGGGTCGGCTGACCCCACTCTTAATGATTTGGAGTCGCTAGATGTGCGCGGCACCATGTGGTACGGGGCACCGTGTGGCGTGGTATGTAAAATCAAATCGTTCATTGCTTGGATTAAATTCAAGCCGTGCATTTTTACAATGAACGATTAATATTTGGTGAACTAAACTCGTCTGTTTCTCTTTCACACAAATAACTGGATTCAGAACTATGAAATGGAGTACGAAAAACTGGTCACTAACACAAAACATGTTGCCAAGTTATAGGAAAAGCAGTGCACAGCCGTGCTATGCACCCCTTGACCTTCCAATTGTGTTTTAGACGGTCCGGATACGTTTGACAATTTTAATTTAATTTTGATTTATTTTTTTGAAAAGGATGCCGTCCATAAAAGAAGTTATAGGTAAAGGATGACCTTCCAGATGCTTGGCCACCATCAAAACCAAAATTAATATTGCAGACAATATTGCCTTAACCTCACATCACGGGGAGTTACTAGCCGTGGATTCAATGAATCCAGTGGGATTGTTCAATTATCTTAGAAGACCCTCCGAATTCTCTAGTTTTATTCACAACATTCCATCATTAACTACACCGACAAAATCTCCATTAAATCTTACTCTCTTTCGTCTCGTAAAGTTAGTTCATTACGAAATTATGTATAATTTTCAAGTTCAAAAATAATGTACTTATCGAAATATTTTTCTGTGCAATATGAATCTTGTTTGATACTCCCACCGTCCCAAAATTTTACTAGTTTTTGATGAGATCTTTTGAATAGTGCAAAAAATAAAAAAAATTATTTTACTTCATATATTATTTTTAAAATTGAAAATTACACATAATTTCGCAAGGAATTAGCTTTATGGGACATAGAGTACCAAAAGATGGATCAAATAAATGGACCACTACACCACTGAAGTGGTAGCATAGTTGGCCAAAGTGAATGTGATAAGATTTCCTTCACTCTCTGTGCAAGGATCTTCCAGGTTCGAATCTCTTTCATGCAATTGCTGAGACTTGTCTGGATTTGCAGGGATAGTCTTTGGCCAACTAGACGCCTAAGTGTTGTTGTGGTGACGGCCAGTCTTATTCGGACAGTAGCTGTGGCTCAATCGGACATTCCACAGCGGATCGGAAACCCCAGTAATCACGCCTATGTGAGGTTACTACACCTGATCGCCCATTCCCAGCCCTTTGACGTTCAAAAAAATGAACCACAATGCTCCGGGGCCAATACACGTCGCTCAATGTCCTTTGGATTAATTGATTCTATCAGAATTTCTACAATTGGGTGAAAAATGAAAGAAAAGTACCAAAATCAAATGTCAACCCTTTCCATTTCTCAGCCTTTTCTCACAAAAAAATAGTGAGATTTTAGTGAGCAGCGCTCGACTTTCCTCCGTCCAAAGGTTTCTCTCCATCCAAAGGGGTGTTAATCGAAACCTCAAATCTCGAAAACCCAAACTCCAAGAAGACAGAGGGAGAAAGAGACGAAGAGAAAATGCCGGAATTTCCGATGGACTTGATCGTCGACATTCTCTTGCGGCTTCCCGTGAAACCACTTTTACGTTTCAGGTGCGTTTCTAAACCCTTTTGCGCTCTTATAGATAGTCACGATTTCATCAGATCGCATCTCAAGAAATCGATCGAAACCAAAAACCATCGCAGCCTCCTACTCGTGGATAACATCCTGCGTTCCACAAACTTCGAATCACTGCATGATGCGGTAGAACTTGACCACCCTTTTAAGTCGATTGATAATCCTAGTGGCATCTTGGGTTCTTGTGATGGTTTGATTTGTTTGTTTAATGATGGTGAAGAACAAGAGCTTGCTATTTGGAACCCATCGACCCGAAGGTACCAAAAGTTGCCATTTGCAGAGATTATATTACCGGCCTATGCTGCCGGTGTCATGCACGCAATTTGCGGTTTTGGGTATGATAGGGTTAATGATGATTATAAGTTAGTGAGGTTTGTTCAATTTCTTCGTCGAGATGATTGGGACTCTTTTGGCTCTGTAGTCAAGGTCTACAGTATGAAGTCTAATTCATGGCGAAGGATTCAAGATTTTCCTTATTATGTTCAGTATAGACACTGGGGTGGCGTGCTTGTTGGTAGTGCTTTACATTGGGTTGTGTGTCGAAACCTCTCGGATACTCCTAATGTTGTTGCTGCATTTGATCTTACCAATGAGGACTATAGATTAGTGCTGCTACCTGAATTTTCTGACAATACTTTTCACATGAATATCTCGGAGTTGGGAGGGTGTCTATGCATACTTTGCACTTATAAGCAAGTTCGAGTAGATGTGTGGCTGATGAAAGATTATGGAGTGAAGGAATCATGGAACAAACTGTTTTCGATAGCAGAACCAGAAGTGATTCGGTCATTTACATCTGTGATTCCTTTAGCTTATTCAAAGAGTGGCTTTGAAGTCCTATTGGTTCTAGACACTCAAAAGCTTGTTTGGTATGATCTGAAGCATAAAACAATTAAGAAGATCAAGACTCGTGGTATAACTGTTGATTTTGATTCATTTGTCTGTGTGGAAAGCCTTGTTCCACTTAGTGGAAGGGGTGCTCCTCTCGATGAGGAAGGTGAAACTTATGGGATGGATCGGGACAATAAAAGGAGGACGAAGAATACACCGAACAAGATGGTTAAAAGCAGGTAAAAAACACAGGTCATGCTGCTTTCACACGATATCTTCAAAGACTTTAATGTCATTTTATTGATGGCTGTCGTGAAATTGATAATTGTTTAAGTTGACATTTGTTCTGTTCTGTTTTAGAAGTCTCTATTATATGTGCTAGTGTGTTATCAACGCATTAGGAGATTTAGTTTTTTGCTTCTTATTTCCTTAAATATGTTGATATCATTACAGTTGAATAGTCTTCAACTATTTGACATATGGTGAGAAATAATATGTCAAAAAGAGACTATTGTGGTTTAATATACTGTCAATGAGTACATCTTACAATTATTATGCTAGCAAAAAAAGTACAGGTCATTGATGCTTTCAAACAATCTCTTTAATGTCGTTTTATGGATGGCAGTCATGAAATTGATAATTGTTTAGTTGACATTTGGAAATCTTTGTTTTGTTTTAGAAGTCTCTATTATATGTGTTAGTGAGTTATCAACATATTAGGAGAATTAGTTCTTTGCTTCTTGTTTCCTTGCATATGTTGATATCATTACATAAGATAGTCTTCAACCGTAACAATTGACGAATAATATGTCATCGGTCATCCCATGATGTTATGATGTTATCTAATGTCAAAAGTAAACTACTGTGGTTTAATAATACAGTATATTGGCAATCAATACATCTTCCGATTCTTATGCTACTCCCTCCGTCCCACAAAATTAGTCCACTATTTCATTTTTGGGATGTCCCAAAAAAATTGTCCACTTTTAAAAGTTTCCAAAAAAGCATTCTCACATTCCCATGTTGCCCGTCCTTTTATCTTACTCTAAAGAAGTTAGAATTTTAAAATACATCCCATCAAGGGAAAAAATTCGAAAGTGAACAAAAAGTTCAAGATATAAATATATAATTATGTTCCCTTAAAAAGTTGGTTTCCCAATGAGTGACTGACAAAATCTGACGGAGGGAGTAGTGCATTAAGATGGTGTATGACAAATTCCAGCTAACTCATTTCCTCTTGCATGTGATTTGTTTTATGATCATCATTTGGGTTCTAAAATACGTATGAGAAAAAAATGTGTAGGATTTCGGGCATCTAACGGCAGTCATCCTGAATATCAGATTGTCTATTAATGAGTTTGTGCATGTGTGCGCCTGCGTGTCTTTGTGTGTCTGTAGACCTTGGTAAATGGCGGAATAGAGTTTTAATTGCCCTGTTTTATGAAGATTATGGAACTGAAGTATTTGGCTTTGTTACGGCTTGCATTATTTCAGCATTATAGCAGTAGATTTCCTATGGGAACTATGCTAGCTCATTAAGGTGGTTTATCCCATATCCCACACGTATACTTTCCATCTTGCTGTAGTTTGTTCTATGATAATACTCATTATATAAGCAAAAAAACATGGTTGGCATAGATAATGACACATATCCCTATTCATTATTAGATTGTCCTATGTATAAATGTGTGAGCATGTGGTTTTATCCATAGACCTTGCTACTTGCTAGATGAGACCTTGTAGTTTTGATTACCCTGAGAACATGACGATTATGACTCAAGTCTTTGACTTTCCTACCTTCCCACCAATAGATAGAGACAAATAGGAATAACAAAACCATAATGCCAGTACCATGCAGCTGGCAGATGCTTTAAAGTCAACGTGACTATTATGACTCAAGTCTTTGACTTTCTTATGGCTTGCACTGTTTCTATTCTATTCTATTCTATTCTATTCTAGAGAGAGAGAGAGTGTTTTGTACAAAGTAGCTATCTACATCGGGCACTGAGGTATTTTGTTATTTGCTTTTGCATTCCTGAGAGAGAGAGAGAGAGAGAGTTTTGTACGAAGTAGCTATCTGCATCGGGCACTGAATTATTTTGTTATTTGCCTTTGCATTACTTGCCTTTTTATCTTCAGACTTCATGCCTCAGTTTCTTTGGGTTTTTCTAGAGATGATTTTCTGTCAAAGGGGTTCAAACTGGTGCTTTAGGCAAGGGAACTGGAACTGGAGCAAAAAGATCTAGTGGTAAGTAAAGTATACTGTTTATTGTGCTTATTTATCCGGTACACTGCTATTAGCATGCTGCATATATTTACGTCATCTTCTCGACATTTAGTGTAGCTTTCTTTCTGCTTTCGCCTTTTCATCTTTCTTAATTCTACTCCTAACTTTTTTCTCTGGAAGTTCACTATTTTATACTTTAATCATCAATAATCTTTCTCCAAATCAGGTTCTTTGTCCGAGCAGTGGCATGATGGTTCGACTAGATAAATGGGCATGTTACAATCAGAGATTTAGAGGAAAGAAAGAAGACCAATCAACTCATATATTACATATGTGACCTTTACATATCTGTAAAGAAAATACTAGGAATTTTCAGCAGACGTATCCAGTGCCGGTTTAATGAAAGCTATGGGCTTTGAATACTTCTCATAATTTACTCATGCGAGAATAGACAGTAGTCAATCTTTTGCAGTTAATGGGTTTGTTGTTGTTTAATGAAAGTTAGGAGGGTTAAAGATTACAGTCATATGCTTTTTATGTAAAAGCAAATTATTATTGGATTCTCCTTAGATTTTTATGCTCAATTATGTGGTGAGTTGGTGAATAGCAAAATGTTGTCCTTATATGTGACAATCCAGCTCAAGGTGTCTTTACATTCATGAGATTGGATGGATTCTCTCATTGAGAACCCCGATTTGGTTATCTGATTTTGTATTTTCAAATGCTGCGTATGGGTTGGTCAAATCCTTGTTTATAAATATAGTGGTAGCAATGTGATCAATTAGTTTGTGATTTCTTGGAATTGCTTATGAGTTGGTACTGTCCGATCCTAACGAAAGCTTTTGCCAGTATTCTATTTTTCCTTGATGTGGAGACGAACCTGAATCTGTTGAGTTCATGTTTTGTTTGTATAGATGCCCTTGTTCGGGTCTCGTGTGATGTTCCCAACTTCGGGTTGTATTTTTCCCAGTTTCGTTCTCAATGGGATGTGTTATTGATTATCTCGTGGGAATTGCTGTTAGGAAAGAGGACAGACAGAATTTCCCTGGGCCATCTAGTCAGCAACTAGCACAGTTAACAAAACAATATGACAAAATATGCTCCATTAGTATTGTTAAGGATTAAAGTGGCTGAAGTTTAACTTTTACTTGTGTCAGAGAATCATTATAGCCTCACCAAATTTAACCTCAAAAGCTCAATTTATACCTTAGCAAGTAATTTTTTCAAAAACTCATAAATAAAATCAGATTCTTTATTCGAAGTTTACTTTATTAAACTATTCTTTATTTCTTGTTGAAGTATGAATTTTAAATAATTCATAGTGTTCAAAACACTAAACCCAAAACAAAGTCAGCCAAGTGTGCTCATTATATGGACCACGTGCATACCAATTGGCCATATATATTGTTATTACTTACGATAGCAAAATGCAATGCTGATGAAAATGTAAAACGTGGGGAGTAATTAATTTTCCAAATATTTGGTGCTTTAAGCTACCCATTTAAAGAATTGGTTAATTCCACTATTGGCGGCAAAATTTACTTCAATTAAAACAAGACCAAGTCAAAGCTGTTTTATACTTATCACAAGTGTTAGTTTTTTTTCTAAACATTCCATGTAAGGAGCAGTTTTTGGAACCACTTGCCAAGTACCCTGCCATCATGTGTAATTGGGCATTTCAATTTACACGTGCATATGTGGATGTGTTTGCTTAAACAAGAAATTACAAGGTGTGGTTTTGTTAAAATGGCCAAATAATTACCAATAAAACTACCCCACTAAGTGATACCAAGAAAGTGGAGCCGACAACTACCCATGAAGGTGGGGGTTGGTTTTGAAAACTGCTGAATGCAGTTATCACCTCTCTCTCTATATATATTGGTACAAACAACCAATAAAGGGAGAATTTTCGGGAGAAGTGAAAAACATAGAAGAAAAGAGAGAAAGAAAACAAACGGAGAGAACAAAAAAAAAGAGAAAAATCTGCCGAAGAAGAAAGCTCCGAGCAGTTTCAAGTGTGGGTTTCAAATTTCTTCTACTCTCTCTCTCTCACCCTCAATCTTCCACAATCCATTCCCCGAAAGACAATGAGCCGGTGATAAATTGCTCACTGCCATGTATTTGGTTCATGAAATATTGTTCATTACGCCCCATGTGGCCATAAAATGAACAATTTTTCATGGACTAAATTGTAGAATTCAACCCGAGTATCGATTATTTGGTTTACAAAGTATTCGTTCATTACGCCCCATGTGGCCATATAATGAACCGTACTTTGAAGGCTAAAATAATAAAAAAATCTCTTTGCGGATGTATGTCGCAACTCAAGAACTTGTCCATTACGCCCCCATGTGGCCATATGATGGATAGGTTTAATATTGCTATTTAAGAACTTGTCCATTACGCCCCCACGTGGCCATATGATGGACAGGTTAATGATGCCCTTAGAGGGCTCAAAATTGCCGTTCGAGGCTCCTTTATAATGATGCCCCATGCGGCCTAAAAATTGCATGCCGTCGCGGCCTTCATTATGACGCCCCTCGTGGCCTCCAAAAATATTGTCTCATAACTGTTAATTATACATTAATTCATGTGGTTTCAAAAATCAAGCTACCTACAGCTTTAAAAATCTCAGCCACAAAATGGCTTTAATCTAGCCAGTAATGGACCTCTCGGGGTCTGAAATTTTCGGGGCCTGCCTTTTGGCTCTTAAATGGCTTATAAAAATGGGCTACAATAATGAATCAAACTTCATATGCTAAAAATCACGTGGGTTATGTCCACTGGAATTTGTTTATTTACTACCAGCATTTGAGGTTTTAAAGTTATAACCTCTTTGTGGTTAAAATTGACTGCTTGCTATAGTCAGTAAACTAGCCATCAAGGCATTTTCAAAGTTTGATCCTCATGTAAATTTATGTGGCCTTCAATTTGTCTTTTAACATTTCGGAACTACGTTAGACTTGATTCCGAGTCAAACTCGGATACGTAGGCAACCCATTCAAATGGGTACAGTCACAAGTACGGTGAACCCCAAAAGTTCACTAAAACAAATAAAATCCATGTCATCGGAACTACGTTAGACTTGATTCCGAGTCAAACTCGGATACGTAGGCAACCCATTCAAATGGGTACAGTCACAAGTACGGTGAACCCCAAAAGTTCACTAAAACAAATAAAATCCATGTCATCGGAACTACGTTAGACTTGATTCCGAGTCAAACTCGGATACGTAGGCAACCCAATCCAAATGGGTACAGTCACAAGTACGGTGAACCACAAAAGTTCACTAAAATAAATCAAATCCATGTTTCCGGAACTACGTTAGACTTGATTCCGAGTCGAACTCGGATACGTGGGCAACGTATTTAAATGGGTACAGTCACAAATTTTGTGGACACTAAATGTTCACTAAAAATCAAAATTGTGTACCTAAAATGTTCATTAAAAATCCACAAAATAAATAAAAATGTGGGATTGGCATATGAATGATAAGGGTGGGTGCCAACCTAGTTGGGATGTGCTCTTCTTATAGTGATGCCGCAAATTCCTAACATTATAAATGAATCTTGAAGATTCATCAAATTTACAAATGAGCCGCAAAGGCTCGCCAAAATAAATAAATAAATCATACAAACATGAACTACGTTTGGCTTGATCCCAAACCATGGGTACGTAGGCAGCCTGGATTTTATATCTAGGTCCAGCCCCAAAAATAAATAAAACCCAATTCCCCTTTTCATTTATTATGAAAAGAGGATAAAAAAATAGTTGGAATCAAAGGGTTATCTTTTGAAATGAAAGATGTAATTTAGGGATATTGTATATCTTGAATGGGTCCGAACCACTTAATAAAAAAAAAACTCGTGTGTTTTATTTTCATGCGAGCGAGATTTTGTTAAGCAAAATAATTAAATTTTTGTCTAACATTTCTACTCTTATTTTTCTATTCAAATACCACATAAAGATTATTTTTTCCATTACGAGGTCGATTGGATGCTGAATTAGTTTTGTGTGGATTAAATATGAAGGATAAAATGGTAGCGGTATTTGTTTTTAGTGGATTCCTTATTTTCATTTTTTCCCATTTTTATTTTTGACTAACAAATTGCCGTTTGGAAGCCTCCTTTTTAGACAAAATGCCAACCTCCTCCACTTTCCCATTTCCCCTGTCATCTTCTCTCAGACATTTTTTTCGGGATCAACCCATCACACCCCACAGCCTTTATCTCTCGATCAAGATCCACACAGTTGATTCATGTTTTCAGTCATGGGTGTGCGATTTTCCGGCCAATGTGAGATCAAACCCATCTTAGATCCAGATTTCGATCACTGTGCGATTTCCGACACTTTTTCCAGCGAATATCAAGTAAACAATCTGGCGGTTTTCTATTGAAAATCAGTTGGTGTTGTTGCTGTGCTGGCATGAGAAATTAATATAATAAAGGAAAGTGAGTAAATAGCACGTACTGAGATTTGTTAAGTTAGTATCAACTTTGAGTCACTTTGTGTCACTTAATTT
This sequence comes from Gaultheria prostrata, assembly GCA_036023075.1. NCBI lineage: Eukaryota > Viridiplantae > Streptophyta > Magnoliopsida > Ericales > Ericaceae > Gaultheria > Gaultheria prostrata. The sequence continues at coordinate 13,777 of JAXBDA010007476.1, forward strand.
TCGAGCAGTTGTTGCTCAGCTTTTTCTCTGTAACTTGTTATAGCTGTGAGGAGTGTTTGTTAAGTCTGATAATGATGGTCTCAGCCCTTACTGTAATTGGTCAGCAAACATGGGAGGGAGGGAGTGAGTGAGTGAGTAAGTGTATCATATAATTGAATTTCATTTTTTACACACTTTTGTATTATATAAATTATAACATCATAATTTTAACTCGGAGATGCCCTTTGGCTTTGCGAGTTGCCTTTGCTAGGCTATTTGGAAGGCTTGGAAAGTGTGGGTCTTCTCCCATGTTTCCAAACTGGGACTTGGGGGTCCGTTCACGCAGACTAAATAATTTGATTGACCTTTTCTCCCCCAAACCAAGGCTTAAGAGTTGGTTAGGGATTACTCATCCGGGCCCAAACTCATCCGGGTGCCCAAGACCTTATCCAAACGAGCCGTGAAGAGTGTTTAAGAGATGTCATGTGTGCATAATAGATTTTACAATAGAATAGTTTATTAGAGTAATCATCGAAATGGATGCAGAATACAAAATGAGAATAAAGTATCTCTAGGGCTAATTATCAAATTGTGCCTTTATGGAAATTAGGGTTGCAAATGAGCTGAATTGAGCGGAGCTTTAGAATGTTCAGGTTCGTTCGTTTAGTTTTTAAACGAAATCGAACCGAGCTCAAATTCATTGAAAATTTGATGAGCCGAACTTACCTAAGTTTGAATTGAACTTGAACTTGTTCACGAGTCTTAACAAGTCAAAAATATTAAGTATTTATACTCCCTCCGTCCCTTTTTAAATGTGTTATCTGAGAATTTCAACTATTTTTCTCTCACATCAACTTTTACATCTACTTTCCATTACTTACCCTTATCAATATAATAATACCCAGTAACTTTTTAAAAAGGAATTTACTTTCAAGGGCAAAATAGAAAATGTACCCACTAACTTTTCAAAACACACACTTATTGATGGACAACCCAAAATGAAAATATACACATTATAAAAGGGACGGAGGGAGTACTAATATAGTCTAGAATTTCAATAAAAATTTTATTTTGTACATAATTAAGTACATACATATCTGAATAAAGCCTATGATCGGGTGTGCTGGGACTTTCTATTTAAAGTTATGGAGAAGATGGGGTTCGCAAAGGTTTGGATTGATTGGGTGAAACAGTGTGTGTGCACGGTGAAATACTCGATTGTTGTGAATGGTAGTCAAATATGTGTTGTTTCTCTAGAAAGGGGTCTTCGACAAGGTGATCCATTATCACCCGATTTATTCCTTATTGTCGCCGATGTTTTCTCAGTTCTCATTGGAAAGGCTGCTGTGAATAAGAGTTTGGCTAGGGTAAAAATGAGGAAGAGATGCCCTACTTTGTCACATCTTTTGTTTGCGGATGACTCCCTGATTTTCCTAGAAGCCAATCAATCCTATTGCTCAAGCTTTATGCAACTAGTCTCGTGCTACAGTGAAGCTTCTGGATTATCCATCAATGCTCACAAGTCCAACATTCTATTTTCCAAAAATACCCCAGTTATATTGAAAAAGGAGGTTCTAGATATCTTGGGTATGGAGGAAATGGACTCTAAGATTAAATATCTAGGTTTGCCAGCATTTTGGGGTAGATCAAAGAAGAATTCCATGGCTTACATCAAAGATAGAATGAGGGGAAAAATTCAAGGGTGGAAGAGGAAGTGTCTCCCTCAAACTAGTAAGGAAGTTCTTATCAAATCTGTACTGCAAGCTATTCCAATGTACTGTTTCATGTGCTTTAAAATGCCTGTATCTCTTTGCTCTTAATTGAGTTCGTTAATTGGAAAGTTCTGGTGGGAGAATGGAGATTCAGGTGGAAAAATTCATTGGGGCGCTTGGAGTAAATTGACTGCCCCGAAGTGTGCGGGAGGGACGGGATTTAAGGACTTCGCTTTGTTTAATTCTGCTTTGCTTGCGAAACAATATTGGAGACTCATCTCTAATCCAAATGCTTTATGGGCTAAAGTTTTGAAAGGGCTTTACTTCCCTACATTATCGGTTCTCGAAGCAAAAAAAAGAGCTTCTCTGTCATGGGCGTGGTGTAGTTTATTGGAGGGAAAGGAGTTGATAGAGAAAGGGCTTCAATGGAGGGTTGGTAATGGAGAGTCCATCAATTTTTGGGAGGATAAATGGATCCCCAATTATCCTGGGTTCAAGGTCAGCTCCATTTCACCTGTGAACTGTGCGTGGGTAGAAGTTTCGGACTTTATTGACTCTAGTTCTAAGTCCTGGAATCTGGATCTTTTGAGGAGATGTGTTTTAGAAGAAGAGGTCAAGGCAGTTGAAGGGATTCCCATTAGCATTTCAGGGATTACAGATAAGCCTATATGGATTCACAATAAATCAGGGGAGTATTCAGTAAAATCAGGCTATTTTCTAGCTTATGAGGTGGCTGCAGAGTCAAAGATGGAGCAGCCATCTTCTTCCCATTACCCCCCAAAAGCTATGTGGTCCAAGCTATGGGTAGTCCCTACAATTCCCAAGGTGCGTCATTTCATTTGGAGAGTTGTTCGCAATTGGATGGCCTGCAAAGATAATTTGTTTCGCAGAAAATGTGCAATTTCCCCTATTTGTCCCATTTGTGAGAAAGAGAGTGAATCAATCGAGCATATTCTGTTTCGATGTCCATGGACTAGGGCGGTCGGGTTTGGTAGTGGGTTGTCCTTTTGGACTCTTGACTATCCGTTAATTTCAGCTAATAAATGGGTTGAAGACTTGCTTTGTGGAAGTCTTGCAAAAGGAAGCTAATGGTGAGGTGGTGGCAGAATTGTTTCAATTGTGTTGGGCTATTTGGAAGTCTACGAATGACTGTGTTTTCAATGGAAATGTGCCCAATCCAGAGAGGACAATTGATGGGGCTAGAGTGGCTTGTGCGGATTATCTTCATGCTATGTTCGAGGGGAATAATATTTCTGTTTCGAAGGTGAATAGAAGTGGTAAATGGTCTCCTCCTTCTGGGTCGAGTATCAAATTTAATTGGGATGGAGTGTTTTCCTCCTCCTGCAGTTTTGGCTGCATTTGGCATCATTGCCAGAAATAGTGGTGGAGTTGCTCAAACTTGTAATTTTGGTAGATGTCAAGCGCTATCGGCTATTTATGCAGAAGCTTGGGCCCTTAGAATTGCGTGTGGCATGGCTATTGATATGGGAGTCTCAAATGCAATTTTCGAGTCGGATTGTCACACGGTTATCCACATTCTTACGAGTGATAATTCCCAGTACCCGTGGGAGATTGGTACTTTGATCGAGGATATCAAATTCTGGGCTGCTTCGAGATCATGGTCCTTCGTGTGGTGTTGTCGTGAGAAGAATAAAACAGCTAATTGGTTGGCTACAAAATCTTTGAAAGGTCTAGGCTCTGTTTGTTTGCAGATTTTGGACCATAATTATGAAAATATCTAAAAAACATAGCTTTGAACTCTTCTCAAAATTCATGTTCGTTTCACTATTCTGAAAAATGTTTCCAAAACAAGTTTCAGAATTCTTGAAATTTATAATTAATTATTATTTTTTTATTTTTAATCTTTATTTAATTTTTCTAAAATAATAATAAAATGACTATATTTTTATATTTCTTTTTTTTCATTGCTTGAAAAATAATAATAAAATGACTAGATTTTTTTCTTAAAAAATTAATAATAACATGACTTT